>ML849201.1:38779-58046 GCA_009831015.1 Picea engelmannii
GCATCAATCAAGGAGGAATTTTCACTATGACTTTGGAAGAAAAAACTAAAGGCTAATGGCTAGATACAGAGCACTTATCTGGAGTGAATTCTGAACAGTCATCATGAAAACAATACTTTTATCAACTGCGTGTAAGGAGCATTTAAAATGAATTCCAAAAATATTTAACTTAGTCGGCAAAAGAACAGAGAGATAATAAGACAAAAGAGGACATAGCGAAAGAAATGACCATAATGAATCTCATAATTTCAAGAAAACGCATCACTGTGTATAATTCCATTTCTGGTTCTCAAAATAACTCTGCGTTCCACACAGGATCTCTCTGCCCCCAAGAGCTTCCTCCAGGCTTCCCCTGCCCCTTTACAATGAATGCATTTCTCTATAAATTCCCTCTCTCATGGAGGTTGAAACCGCATCATAACCGAAAATTAACTAATCTCAACTATCTTTAACTAACAGTAATCTAAACTAATCTTAAAGCACTAAACTGTTTATAACAGTATTTGATCCGTCTACAGCTGTCGGGAGTTCGTAATAAATAATCAAATCAACATTAGGAATATCCAGACCACGAACAACTGCCCATCTTCTGTGAATTGTTCCATGTTCGCAATGGATCTTTAAAGTTCTTCATACGCTGCTGGAGGTTGTTTTCAGTTCGCAATACCTCTTTGAAGTTGTTCCATCGCATTTTTGAGTTCCTCCAGGTTCCAAAAATGGTTTTGCTACATGTTCCTCAGATCTTCTCTTTCACCAGATCCAAACTATAAAAGAACTTCCCACGCCGCGTGGCAATGGCCATTTATCCGTCAGGCAAAATAAAACCCTGCGAATGGAGAAAACGCACTCTGGAATGGGGTTCCTTATCGGCGAAGTAATGGAACCTTGAATTGGCTTTCGGAGTTTCGGAGAAAAATGTGTAGTGTGAAAAACGATTTTCAAAACCCCGAAATCGCGTGATTGGTGAGCTATTCGTGTTGTCCATGTCTTGTGCACACGGCATGCCTTGATGATTGGTCCACGTCCATCGTCTATGGAAGCTTTATCTTGTTAAATGCTACGGTGGCTATCTCGCTCAACAAAAAATCTATGCGTGCTACAGAATTCGTGGTAACCGTGGTGAATTCATTGTACATATTTAAGCGATATGGTGTCTACGGCTCCATTTAACACTCTGCTGTGATCTTCTCAAAAAGATCTAGCCGCCATCCGATTCTTTTCCATGCGTCATATTGCTATTCTACTCGTTGCAATTTTCCAAACTAATTTCTGTTAAGAGTATTTATATTCAACTGTTATACTTCATGGTTGACAAATCAAAACCGGACGTCTGAAAATGGGAAGCAAATTCCTTTATGCTTGTTCTCAACTCAGGGATCTCCTTGTTATTCTGAAGACCCTTCAGAAAATCCTTCGGCAATTTGCCATGTTCCCTCTGCACATATTGCTATTTGTGCCGCTTTGAAAATAAACTCGGCAATAATCTCAAAATCTCTTTCAACGCAAACTCTTGAAGTCATTGCTGGAGTTCCTGAATCCTTTCACCATCTGGAACATGTTGTTCTGGTTCATCAAATGTATATCCAGTGGAAAATATGTCATGGGTCGTAATACAGCAACCACCAAAGGTCCAATGGTAATATTTGGCACAAAACGCCCATCCATAACATCAACGTGAACCCAATCACAACCTGCCAACTACACAACTTTGACCCTCGGATACGTTTACATGAATCATATAATCCTGGGAATGTAGAATAAATTATTTTATTCTAATCTTATTTGTAACGAATTCCTTTCGAGCAGCAACCAACACCTAAAAGTCGGATGAATTGGAATTCATACGAGTTGAGTTTTTGTTTATGATATTTCGGAGATTTGAACTTATTCAAAGAGAGACTTAGACTTTGAATAAAGCTTCCAAAGCTTCGCTATAATTGTCCTCTTTATGTGAGCACATTTTGCCTTCTCTAAAGTACTGGAAATTTACAATGAAATCTATGACAGCAAGAAAAGCCTAAAACCATGTCATTTGGCCTGTGATGTGCTTTCCACCAAATGTTATACCACTTGTTATCGCAATATGAAAATAGCTATAAAATAAAGCATGAGTGATGATCGCTTATCTCTTGTGCCAGAGCTGAAGATATTTTTAATGGCGCCAGCATTTGTTGTGAAAAAGAGGCTTGCCAAACCATTATATTGACCTACTGGATAATTGAAAGGCTGAATTTTCCTGTGCTATTATTGATATTCTTTGCTTCCGATGGCATAGTCGTCTGCTACAGGTACAATGTGTGTAATCCCATCTCCAGCATCCACTTAGAAATTCTGTACTCAGCAGCAATAGCAAGGACAGCCTCTACAGCTATATAAAGTCCTGGAACATTAAATATTTCAAGCATTATTTCAGGAGTAGTAAGAGGTCTCTCAGTTAGGAGGAAATAGTGATCCTCAACACATTTGGGATGAGGACACTAAGTAGATAAAAATTCAAACTCTGTTACAACATAGGCTCCATCTAGGGATGGCACTTTCCCAGTAAAGTGCCAAGAAYAGTAGACCATGTGCCTTCATCAATAAAGTGATCTACAAAAATCCTRAACCTCATCACGTAGCACCTTGCAGAGCAGTGGAGGAATTCGACATTTGAGACCAGTGGAGTCRTAATGMTTTAAAACCAAACCATATTGGATTCAAAAACTGAACTGAAAACATATTGAAAAYTATCGTTGCAATCTAGTGCTTGAAGTCAAGCTTATTTATATACATCACCTACTCTAACTGCTGAAAGATTTCCAGAATCAGATGATATGGAAATGCCAGTGAAGCCAATCCAATAATTGTCTACTCATTTGAATACTTTTTACACTTTCTTCGAGCAGGCTGAAAAAAGAAACCGATAACTTCCAACTCACCTGTTGGTGATCATGGATTTTCAAAACTTCCATCAATTCTTGTGACCAAATATTCCCGACATAGCATATTCCTCCATTAAATGAATCTACAAGCTCAGCAAAAGGGTCTTGGAAAAACATATGGTCCTGAGGTTTTACAACATCCATGACTATTTTATGTTCTGGTTTATGATGTTCAGGATCATTAAACATGGCCACCATTTCTTTTTCATGAAACAAAGCATAGCCTAGAATCTGTTCTTCTGGTAGGAAATCATCACAAATAGGTTCATTAACTTGCTGTAAAATTTCATGAAATACCTGACTGTCGCCATTTAAAAATAGATTTACACCTTCCTCTTGAGTAAGTTCACAAGATCTAGTATCTTCATGAGCCAACTCTTCGTCATACTGATCATTTTCATCAACTCGAGAAATTTCTATTGTTTCTTCCTCCTCCTCTAGAGGACTTGTATCGCAACAATCTTCAAAATGGATTTCGGCAGAATACATCCTCTTGCAATGTTGATGGAAAAGTGTGTGAAAATATTTCAATGAAGAATACTGGAATGGGGTAAAGATTTATACCAGAGTCTAGCAGCTTTTTCCAATGAAAACATAAACAATTTCATGAGGACGTCTTCATGATGTACATTTAACTCTTCCATGAGCTTGTGGAATTCAAACAAATGTTGACCAGGATTGTCATCCTCATCTTCTCCAAATTTAGGAAGGATATCCCCCCAAACTTTAATGTCTGAAACAGTGTTCGGAAAGCCATAAACATTTGCAAAGTCCAGAGGAGAAAACCTTGCAGCAATCCGAGCAGTGAATGAGCTCGTCATTTGAGACTAGTGGAGTCGCCAACAAAATCATGTAGAGTCTACGAACCAAGGATTCGCCATGGTAAATGATCACAGCCAACTGAATGCCTATCCCTTGTTCACCATCAAGAGACAGATCTAAACTTTGTCGTACCCCAGGGAAGATAACCTCGTCTTCCATCCCCGGTAATGGCGCCAAAAAATGTTGTCGCAAGAGTTAACTCTAGGTTGTAATAGAGCCAAGCCTTAGCACATTTTAAAATGGAAAAGTTATTTATTGTTCAGAACTTGACTTGGGTTGCAGCAAGCCAAACCCTGAAAATTTATTTTGAGTGCACTTCTGACCTAACACACTCAGAGACAGTTGTCTAAACAGCCAAGGGCTCTTTACTCAGGAATATTCAATGATTACAACAAGAAGGCCATATTTCTTATTAGAAAAGATGTTTAATCAGGTTTGGGGGTTGATCCAGGAAAAATAAGTCCATTGGGCATGGAGTCAAGTGAAAACCACAGGAAGGAGATCATAACAGGGATCACATTACTTGCAGAGAATGAGGCAAAGTAAGTCTTTCTTTCAACTATAAATAATCATGACTTAATAGCAGAAAAAGAAAAGGAAAGGGCCATCACAATGAAAGCATCAATCAAGGAGGAATTTTCACTATGACTTTGGAAGAAAAAACTAAAGGCTGATGGCTAGATACAGAGCACTTATTTGGAGTGAATTCTGAACAGTCATCATGAAAACAATACTTTTATCAACTGCGTGTAAGGAGAATTTAAAATGAATTCCAAACATATTTAACTCAGTCGGCAAAAGAACAGAGAGATAATAAGACAAAAGAGGACATAGCGAAAGAAATGACCATAATGAATCTCATAATTTCAAGAAAACGCATCACTGTGTATAATTCCATTTCTGGTTCTCAAAATAACTCTGCGTTCCACACAGGAGCTCTCTACCCCCAAGAGCTTCCTCCAGGCTTCCCCTGCCCCTTTACAATGAATGCATTTCTCTATAAATTCCCTCTCTCATGGAGGTTGAAACCGCATCATAACCGAAAATTAACTAATCTCTACTATCTTTAACTAACAATAATCTAAACTAATCTTAAAGCACTAAACTGTTTATAACAGTATTTGATCCGTCTACAGCTGTTGGGAGTTCGTAATAAATAATCAAATCAACTAGGAGTATCCAGACCACGAACAACTTCCCATCTTCTGTGAATTGTTCCATGTTCGCAATGGATCTTTAAAGTTCTTCGTACGCTGTTGGAGGTTGTTTTCAGTTCGCAATACCTCTTTGAAGTTGTTCCATCGCATTTTTGAGTTCCTCCAGGTTCCTAAAATGGTTTTGCTACATGTTCCTCAGATCTTCTCTTTCACCCGATACAAACTGTAAAAGAACTTCCCATGCCGCACGACAATGGCCATTTATCCGTCAGGCAAAATAAAACCCTGTAAATGGAGAAAATGCACTCTGGAATGGGGTTCCTTATCGACGAAGTAATGGAACCTTGAATCGTCTTTCGGAGTTTCAGAGAAAAAGGTGTAGTGTGAAAAACGATTTTCAAAACCCCAAAATCGCGTGATTGGTGAGCTATTCGTGTTGTCCATGTCTTGTGCACGCAACATGCGTTGATGATTGGTCCACGTCCATCGTCTATGACAACTTTATCTTGTTAAATGCTACGGTGGCTATCTCGCTCAGCAAGAAATTTATGCGTGCTACAGAAGTCGTGGTAACCGTGGCGAATTCATTGTACATATTTAAGCGATATGGTGTCTACGGCTCCATTTAACACTCTGCTGTGATTTTCTCAAAAAGATCTAGCCGCCATCCGATTCTTTTCCATGCGTCATATTGCTATTCTGCTCGTTGCAATTTTCCAAACTAATTTTTGTTAAGAGTATTTAGATTCAACTGTTATACTTCATGGTTGACACATCAAAATTGGACGTCTCAAAATGGGAAGAAAATTCCTTTATGCTTGTTCTCAACTCAGGGATCTCCTTTTTATTCTGAAGACCCTTCAGAAAATCCTTCGGCAATTTTCCATGTTCCCTCTGCACATTGCTTGCTCTTTGTGCCACTTTGAAAATAAACTCGGCAATAATCTCAAAATCTCTTTCAACGCAAACTCTTGAAGTCATTGCTGGAGTTCCTGAATCCTTTCACCATCTGGAACACGTTGTTCTGGTTCATCAAATGTATATCCAGTGGAAAATCTGTCATGGGTCGTAATGCAACAACCACCAAAAGTCCAATGGTAATATTTGGCACAAAATGCCCATCCATAACATCAACGTGAACCCAATCACAACCTGGCAACTCCACAACTTTGACCCTCGGATACGTTTACATGAATCATATAATCCTGGGAATGTAGAATAAATTATTTTATTCTAATCTTATTTGTAACAAATTCCTTTAGAGCAGCAACCAACACCTAAAATTCGGATGAATTGGAATTCATAAGAGTTGAGTTTTTGTTTATGATATTTCGGAGATTTGAACTTATTCAAAGAGAGACTTAGAATTTGAATAAAGCTTCCAAAGCTTCGTTATAATTGTCCTCTTTATGTGAGCACATTTTGCCTTCTCTAAAGTACTGGAAATTTACAATGAAATTTATGACAACACGAAAAGCCTAAAACCATGTCATTTGGCCTGTGATGTGATTTCCACCAAATGTTATACCACTTGTTATCGCAATATGAAATTAGCTATAAAATAAGGCATGAGTGATGATCGCTTATCTCTTGTGCCAGAGCTGAAGATATTTTTAACGGCGCCAGCATTTGTTGTGAAAAAGAGGCTTGCCAAACCATTATATTGACCTGTTGGATAATTGAAAGGCTGAAGTTTCATGTTCTATTATTGATATTCTTCGCTTCCGATGGCATAGCCGTCTGCTACAGGTACAATGTGTGTAATCCCATCTCCAACATCCAATTAGAAATTTTGTACTCAGCAACAATAGCAAGGACAGCCTGTACAGCTATATAAAGTCCTGGAACATTAAATATTTCAAACATTATTTCAGGAGTAGTAAGAGGTCTCTCAGTTAAGAGGAAATAGTGATCCTCAACACATTTGGGATGAGGACACTAAGTAGATAAAAATTCAAACTCTGTTACAACAGTGCCCATCAAACATTTCTAAATATGATCTTGGTCCTTACCCTCGCAGGGGTTTGAAAAGAAGGTTAAGATTGTAAAAAATTGCTTTGTTGATTTTGATCTCAAATGTGTATTCTCTAATATTACTTTCAGATTTGTATTTCATTTGTTCCTTAATTCTCAAACAATACATATATATTTTTACTTTCTTCTTTTGCACTGCTTAATTCTAAAAAAGACAACATTGGTTCCTTGTACGTATTGCTTGAAAATCAATCAATAATTTTGTCTAAGGATATAAACCCTGGGTGATAATCCCAACTATCTTAGCTTAGCCAAGTAAGATTCGAAAATGTTGGAGTGGGGTTCCTCATACTGTTTCCTCAACATTTATTTGGTGACCATTCTAGAGAGATGTTTTCCATATCTCTTTAATTGTTGTATCGTTATTTTTGTAAGTTTCTTTTTTTTTGTTCTTATTTGGATTTAATTGACTATTACCATGACTGTACCTATTACCAGACAACCCAATATTGGTGATGGTCTTGACGATCAAACTAACATTTCCTTGACTTTATCTAATAACATTTTAGAAACTGCTAACAATCGTGTTGAATTGCATAATTCTTGGGAAGTCATTTCCAAAGATATCAGTATACGTGAACAATGGGAGGCCTGACAAAGGCTTCCTAGAAATCAACCTCCTAATTAGTTCATTTACACATGTCCTCCATCTCTCGTTCTTCTCAAAGAACAAGAGGTTTATCTCCTGAATTTTATCATATATCTGAGATAGGGAAGAGAAAGGTTGTCATACAAATCCAACAAAATAATATCCGACGGACCTTATTTGATTCTGACAGTTCTACTATACATGTAACCTCATTCTTTTTTAAAATGACATCTTCTGATAGCGGTAGCGATACCAGAATTTCCTCCTCTTCATAACCTTCAACATCATCTGTAATTTGTAACATGTATAGCCATAAAATTCCAGTCCAATATACAACTAATCCGGCTAAAGTCATTAAAAAATATGGTGTTTTTCAATTTGAGGAGGATTCTACCATCACCCTGTGGCATGTATATTCTCCTATGAATATTACACTAGTTGCTCACCCTCTCTCGAAGTTTAAGGTTCATTTTCCCAAGTTTTCGAGAAATGGAACTATTACTACTAATGAACACTTAGTATCATTTTCTAATGTTTTCCATAATATAGGGGCGAACAACAACGATAGATGTATTGTGACACCCTTGTTTCCCCCAACTTGTAATTAATCATTAATTAGGATTACCATGTGGCATAGGAACATTGTAAATGTATCATTGTTTAATTGCCAATAATTGACTTTGGGGGTGAAGCCTTGAAAGTACTAGCCATGATATCACTAGAGGAAATAATGTGAGAACAATAAGAGAACAATTAATAAGAAAAGGATAGGTGGTTGAACCCTCAACCACACCCATGAATGGAAGCATGGTCTAGCTGCAGAAGGTCAGCCTGAAGTACCACAAGGTCCTGCAGACCCAGAAAGGACTCGAGGTTTCTTTCTGATAGAAGGAACTAGATAGGAGGAATGTGCGTGCAAGGCATGCAAGAGGATATGAAGACAAGAGTGGAGAATGTGAGGAACATTCGACCAGCAGAGAATGAGATGAAGGCCATGAGCTTGATGTTGAGGAAGCATCTAATAAACCTCATCGAGGTCGTGACAGACAGGGAGATCTCTGAGAGTATGCAGAGAATGGTACCTGAGCAGAAGGTCGTGAGCTTGATGCTAAGGAAGCATCTAATAAACCTTGCAGAAGATGAAAAAGAGAAAGGATCGATGAGAATTGGCATAGATTCCCTGGTGATATCATGGCTTGCACAGGCCTATGCCCTTCGATGGTCCTGACAGTCTTAAATGTTCACCTAACAGCTCTGGCAGTGTTAAATGATTATTGTACAGATGCATTGAAATACAGTTTCGTTCATCGTCGACATCATTGCTCGAGTGCTCGATCCTTGTTCACTAGTTTGTTCCATGATTTTGGTTCCTGTTTGATTCAACTTTGCAAAGTTGAGGTCCTGCACTTGAAGTTCGAGCTCTTCGTGGTTGTTCACTAGTTTGTTGTTCTTCAAATTTGAAAGATGTTGGACTTGTTGTTGCAGTTTACAGTTTTTTGGGGGCTGAGCTCTTGTCATCCTTTGTTGACGAGAAAGTTTCCCTGTTGTTGTTGTTTTTTTAATGGTGGGAGTCCCTGCCTCCAAATTCTGTTGCAGAACATCTTTGTCTGTGATCTTAGTTTTTGTTCTTGGAAACCATGGGTCTTGCAATGTAGAGGGCTTTACGAAAATTAGTTGGGAGCCATCAAAAGAGGGAATAATTGAGCAGGGTGTAGACGCAGGGTATGCTTTTATTATGTGGGTCAGAAAACTGCGTCTACCTATTCTGTTTCTACGGAGTAAAGGTATTGTTTTATTTATTTCTGTGTTTTTTTCTCATCTGCTATGGGGACTAGGGGAGATTCAAGTTGAGAAGAAGAAGGTTGAAAGATACATATGGGGATTGGTACCCTATTTTTCTTTCCTTTTTTTATTTTTCTACCTTTTATTTTTTCCCCCTGCTTTTCTCTGTTTTCATAGAAACTGAAAGTATGTAGCAAACAACTTCAAAATGATAGTTGAAGAGATGAAAGAAGTAATAGATGTTGAGTCGTATGAAATTGATACACATTCCATTATACATGACAACATTGACATGGTTTTGCATAGAAATGGGCTTTTTAGATTGGATGCATTGTCGTATACTGTTGGGGATTGCCTTTTCGATACATTCCAGGTTATATTGCATTTATGTTATTCATCGACCGAGCTGCGCAATGGATTGATAGATTATCTCTTGACCTGTTTTAAAAATGGTGATCCCGAGGCTTTGCAGTCCTATGAATACGAACTAGAATCTGATTTTCTTCGGCAGTTGTATGGAATACATGATGTCACTACGTATTTTTCAAAGATGTGGTTGTCTGCATCTCTAGTTCTGCTTGTGCTTGAGAGGGGACTTTGGGGAGATACATTTTCTATATGGTGGCTATCTAACTGGTTGAATATATCAGTTGGAATTTGGTCATTGACAAGTAAAACAACATATCTACTATTCAACAAAACTACATCTAAAAATCCATATCACATCTTGTTCCATGATGCCACTACCCTCAGTGGCCATTATGAACCACTGTTGTACAAGAAAATGTCCATATGAAATATAGAAGGTCCTTGTATCTACTTGTTCTTTATTTGCAAAGACCTTCAATCGCAATGGAAATGGATTTTACATGGCATATATTGCCATGGTTTACAGCTTGGAACAAACGTTGTGTCTAGTTGTGGGGATAGTCTGTTCAATGAAATTTGTTTTTTGGTGGTAGCGGAGTTCGATGTTCAGCCGGTGCATCTTTACACTATACAGTTCTTTTGCAATGCAATTATAGACAGAAACCAATAGGCTTTTAGGTGCTTGCATCAACACCTTTGCCCATATCTCGTAGAAAATATGCTGGCAGTTGGAAGTTGGCAGGAATGCCTTCTGAACATGGTGCTTCCATATGAAAAAGGGAAAATGGAGGGTTGCATATTATGTTTGCAATGGATGTCTATGATATTCAGGGTGAATATCCAAGTGTGGTCACCCTTGCTAGATGCCAATGTCCATTCCTGGGTTATTGATTCAAATTACGATTGAACAATTGACATCCTCTCGTTGAAAAAAGATACAACACATATCCATTATGAACCTTTGCTTTCACATATCGGTAGTTCAGGGTTGACTGTACATGCCACCCAAATGACATTGAATTTGCATACATGTGGAATGTTTTTTATTGAAAATGAAACTCCTCCTGGTTGTGATATGGGCAGACAGGGCTTGAACAAAAAAAACATGCGTAAAATTCATGATAGTTGTGATGAGGCCATAGACCGCTTAGACAAAAAAAATAAATTTATCACAATATGAAAAAAATTATTCATCAAATTCGTTCAACTTCTGATAAGGTCATAGAGGCCTTGAAAAAAAAACGTAAAGTAGTTTCTCAGAAGCTGGGTGAGAGTGAAATTCATCCCAGTTGCCACTAGCTCTTCCCGCCCTCAGGCAAGAAACGTAGAGTAAGTTACCACAACTTGAAAAAGGTCATGCATGAGAGAAAAAAATACATTGCTACACTTCCTTTTAGAGAGAAACTCACATATCACAATGTAAAGAAATTTGTTCATGCAGAACAGAACATAAACATGTGCGATCACATATCCTAGAATGGTGATGAAACTGTGCCAGTTCGTGATCTACAAGAAACACCATGCAGTAGTAGCAATGAAAACCAGGAAACAGTTTCTACCAATACTTCCCTGCGAAAGAAAAATGCAAGACAAAACTACATGAAACAAATGAAAGACACTCCTTCCATTGCATGTGCAATTTGTGAACAATTGAATTTTTCAAAAAACAGTAAGTCTTTCACGCCTGATTTGCAAGCAGAATATGTCTGCTTGACATCGCACGATAAACCATTTTCCAGTGGGAAAGTTTGTCTTCCATGCAAACGATCGCTTGAAAATGGAAAATTGCCACAGTTTGCAACCCCTGACCGAATAAGATGTAAGACAACACTAGCAGATGTAAGTGCACTTATGGAACTTGAGGAGAGACTTGTGCCTCTCTGAATTGCATTTTCTCAAATCAGACCTTGGGGCTATAAATGACCCCAGATGGGCTTAAAAGGATCAATTATTAATGTGCATGTTCAGTTAGATGTTGTGCAAAAAGCGTTACCACAATTCATTAACAATACAATTACAATCGTTGTGGCTCTGAAAAGACGCTTGTGATACAAAAATGCCTATCAGAAAGGAAAAGTGTGTGTGCATGTTGTTATGAAAGCATTAAAGGAATTATTATCCAGGGCCTTGTACAAAGCAAAGAACATTTGTATAAATGCCAACTGGAACAATGTTCTCGCGGAAGAACATGGCAACTCTACAGACACTCTTGAAAATCCTAGTGGTTTTGATGAAAGTGATGAATCGGAGAATGAAACACCTGCTGAAACATTATTGCATGGATTCACTAATTCTCAGTGCATTCGTGACTTGCAAGACAAAATTGTCAAAATTGCACCTGCCGAGGGGCAACGTCCACTTGGAATATTCAAGGACAAATTCGCTGAGGAAATGAATTTTCCAACACTCTTCTATGGAGATCCACGTGGCACTGATATTACATAACGATTCAGTTATCATAAAATAGTCCAATGGGAGCTGCTACATTCAAGCGGTTACTTCTCTTGTCACATAACAAATTTGTTTTTCAAAACAATGTGCATAATAATAGAGCAAGTTTTGTCCTACATTTGGGTCCGAATAAGAAAAGGCTAGTGACAAGGAAGAAAGTTGTTCGCCAAGGATGTGAAGTACAAAGTAAACCTAGAAAAAATTATGAAATCTGATATTGGATACATAGATTTCAAAAACATCCGCACCTCTCCTGACTATTTGCAGCAAAACAAAAAAAATTGCAATGATCCAAAAATTGGCTCCCCCAACATTTTTCGTCACATTTACAAGTGCAGAGCATTGCTTGGATCCATTGGTGGCTGTCGTATTTGATCTGCATAGGAACAGGAAATGTAAAAAAGAAACTGACACACTGGAAAATAACGACATTGACTACCTCATAAGAAATGACCCAGTGACATGTACTTGCTACTATAGACATAGAATAAATGCTTTGAGACAATTGATATGCCATGATGAAACGTTTTTCGGAAAAATATCAGACTACTTTTTTGTGACTAAATTCCAGAATAGGGGAAATGAACATGACCACGCACTATTGTGGATAGAGGGTGCACTGGTCTATGGAGATGATAACAATTCAGATATTGAACAATTTGTGGAAAAATACATAACATGCAACACAGATCATTTGGATCCAGAACTTGCGAAAGTCCATAGAAATTACCATACAAGAAGTTGTAGAAAACGAAAAAACTCGCATTGCAGATACAACTTTCCCATGTCACCAATGAGAGCTACAAGAATCATAGAGCCAATTAGTCTATAGGACAATGTTGTTGTTGAGAAATATAAATCCTTGTTCACATTTCTAGAACAAGGAGGATTTAACGAAATGATGAGATTTGATGCCTTCTTGACACAGGTAAATCTATCAGAAGATGAGTACATCCAATCCATACAATATATGCTTAGGCAAACAACACTTGTCCTTAAACAAAAAATCTCCCATATTTGGAACAATAGTTTCTCCAAGGACATGTCAGTTATGTAAAAAGAAAATACAGATGCGCAGTATGTGCTGAATGCATATGATGCAGCGTTGTACTGTACCTCGTATATGACAAAGATTGACAAATATATGACAAGTGCATTCAGAAGAATATGCAAAGAACATGAAAGAAGTCATATTGATGCCATACAAATGATACACACACTTGGAAATACATTGCTTAATATTCAACAAATGTCTGCTCAACAAGCAGTTCACATTGCACTTTCCTTGCCCCTCACTTGTAGTTCAAGAAAATGTGTCTTCATAAACATATCTCCACTTGAAAAAAACACATTTGTTCTTAAACCACTGGTTTTTTTGCAACAAGAGCCTAACAATTTAGAGGACATCGTATGTCGCTCTATTATTGATTATTACTTCCAGCGTCCATCTCCTATTAGGCATATCTGCTTAGCAGAATTCGTATCGCATTACAAAAAAAGTGGTGCACCCATATCAAAAATAAAAAAACCATTTGCATACGGTTTGTCAAATACAATAAACATTGTGACTATGAAAACTATTGTAGAGAAAAATTGTTGTTGTACGTTCCATTCGATGAAAACGAAGAGACATTAATACATAACTTCTCTACATGGGAGGCTACGAATGTTGCGTCTGAGACTATAGTGCACATCAATGAAGCTATATTTACCTACAATCTTAATCCAACATGGGGAGATCTAGAAATTGCACTTAATGAACCAGAAAACCCTGGCGATCATGATGACACATTCAAAAACTCAAAAACAACCAGAACTCCTTCTGAGTCCTATGACTTACAAGGGAATTTTCCTCGTCCTCCAGCGGTTGGAAGTGAAAAACGTATCAATCTTGGTTTTCAAGTTACAAAACATCCTTTCCTAATTGAAAATAATGAATACCACAGAATAAGACATCTGTTGAATCATGAACAACAAACAATTGTAAAGGACATTGATCTTAAAAAATGCTTGAACATAAACAATCCTTTGCACGTGTTCCTTACAGGCGGAGCAGGAATAGGCAAGAAATTCACAGCTAAAGAATTGTTCCAAATGCTTATATGAATCTATGATTCAAACAATTACTCTGATCCTATGAAACCAAAGGGCCTAATAGTTTCATACATAGGAAAATGTAAATACAATGTTGGTGGAACAACAATCCACTCTGCATTTTTAATTCCTTTTAACAAGTCATAGTTTCTTCCACTTAGCAAGGAAATGTTGGATACATTGTCTAAGCTTTATGAGGAATTCCAACTTGTCTTTATAGATGAAGCATCTTTGATTGGGAGTTGGTTCTTGTATTCCATTGACAACCGACTAAGAAGCATAAAACATGTGTAGACGAAATACTTTGGAAACATTGACATGATATTCTATGCGGATCTTTACCAGGCATAGCCCATCCAAGATTATTTGATATTTGAACAACCTACCGTTAACATGGAAACAATCACCCATGACTTCTGGAGAGACAATATTAAATTCTTTGAGTGGCATACTACAATGCGCCAAACAGATGAAACATTCATTGCAATTCTGAATAGAATGCGCACAAACAGCCAAACACATGATGACTTGACCTATATCAATTTGAGGTGCTTACGACCTGCACCAATAAACCCAACGTTCCCTTACCTCTTCTATAGAAATAAGGATGTTGCAAATCATAACAGCCACATGTTGTCACTCATGCCTGGTGATGATATCATCATCAATTCCATTGACTTGGAAGAAGACAACCATGGAAATGTGCCACGTCATGAACATTCAGTCACTTTACCTTTGCATCTTGTCCTCAAATTAGAAATGTTGGTTGAAATATATGCCTGCAACTATGATTCACGGGATGGCTTGGTGAATGGTGTAGATGGAATACTGAAAGGCTATACCAAGACAAAAAAAGTGGATGTCCTTTGGATTAAGTTCCATGAACCGCATATAGGAAAGCAACAAGCAAGCAAGTTGTCTTTTCTATATAATTCAAACACTAGAAGCGATTGGACACCTATTTTGTGAATATCGAAGGTAGTATTGACATCGACAAAGACAGGTCGACTGAAGATTCAAAAACAATTTCTGATTAAACTTGCATGTGCACGTACAGTCCACAGATCACAATGACTAACACTTGATAATGTTTCATTTCAGCCTGATGGAATTCGGATACATGGACTTGTATACACAGCATTGTCCTGTGTCAGAAGCATATAATCCTTGTATTTACTAAGTCCTCTCACAAAATCTAACTTCAAAGTGAAACATAAAGTTGATATTGAAATGGAACGACTGAGGACCACCACAAAATGGCAACTACAATATGATTACCAATCCATACAAACAAATTCATCTGTATCAATTCTCTTGCTTAACACACGCAGCTTAAATGCACACATGGATGATATACTGAATGACTATGATATAATGCAATCCAATATTCTGTGCTTGCAAGAAACACACATGGAATTATGCATGCAGATAAAAAAATTCCCAAATCACAATTTCATATCAATTTACATTACACATGGGGTAATGACACTGGTGAAAAAACATGTACCGATTTTGGACCATATACATATCGAAGAAAAGAATGTTGAACTAGTGCTTGCAATTTTTTTTTCCCATGGAACAGAAGTTGCAATACTGAATCTGTATGTTTCTCCCCATGCATCATTCTCCAACATAATGCATGTTATTTCCAATGCATTGGCCCATTTCCATCTGAATGGACCCATTGTACTTGTAGGAGTCTTCAATATTGATATGCTACAAAATACTGGCAGAACAAAAGAATTGTCAAACTACATGTGCAAATACAGTCTCTGCTTTCTTCTGAACAACACAAGCCATATGCAAAATGCATTTATTGACCATGTCTGGTCCAATGTGCTCATTCCTCAATACAATATGTTTGTCTTAGACACATATTGGTCTGGTCACAATACAATTGGTATTGCACTTGAATTATGACATATACATCAAACTTATTGCAAACTCATATTTCTATGTTTCAAAGCATATCAGTATCCTTAATTTCTACACACATATTTCTGGTGAGCATACAGACAGTGTTCTACTCAAATTATAAAATATACATTGTGCAAAAAAAAAAAAAAAAAGGTACATCCTCCCAAAATCTATTGTGACTCTATTCATCTTATTCTATTTCTTTTTTGTATATGTACATAGTAGTTGCCTTTTTCTTAACATCTGAACTTATGTTCATATCCGTTTTTCTTTGTACTTTTGTTGATAGAAACAAACAGGAAAACTAGACGACGCAAATAACTCCTACCCAGAGATGTAGACCAATCAATGCAAAGGTCCATTCTTTTTCTGGTCGTCTTCCATAGTAAATAATTTTTCGTTTACTTTCTCTGTGTTTGTCAAACTTGTTTGCAGCTATGTTTTTTTTTTTGCGCATAGAGGTCGCTACCCTGCACGTCCGCCATCCAACAGATGCAATGTTGAGCCAGCCATCCCACAAGTCCACTTGTCAATTTGTATATCACACAACTATGATGGCTATTTGCAGGACACAAAACATTAGAGGCAGAATGTGCAACCCGCAAGTGGGCAATCCAAATAAGTGTCTAGGTATGGAATAAGGGATCTAGGCATATTTGGTATGTAGTGCTCATTTGTGGGAGCATGCCAGCCCTGGAGTCTGTCAATTTTTATATCGCGGAAATCAGTAGAAGTAGATTGTTCAGCCTGCCAGCTCGCAAATTCGCTTGTCAATTGACAAATGTTGAGCCGATCAGGTCGTAAATCCGCTTGTCAATTTATTATTATAAGCTATTTGTAAGGCACCAAAGAATAGAGGCCTGTTTTTAACCCCAACAACTCGAGAACCCGTGATCCAGAAACTATACATGGTGTATAAAATCTCAACTAGCCCGAAAGTCCGCTTGTCAATTTGTATATCGTGGAATTGTATGTGCTATTTGTAGAACACAGAACAACAGAGGCCTTTTTTCTGACCCCTCCCACACGAGAACCCGCAAGTATGGAATGTGAAATGGGTACATGGTGTATATAATATCTTGTCCATACTTTATAAAGGTACATATTTAGTTTTTCCTTGTTTCTACACACACTGATCTGGTAACCACAGAGTTGGTGTTGCACATGAATTATGAAATATGCACTGGGAGTCGGACGGAGCCAAGTCTGCAATCCAAATGAGTGGCTAAATATGGAATAAGGGATCTATGCATATTTGGTATGTATTTCTCGTTTCTGGGAGCCCACCAGCCCTAGAGTAGAATGTTGAGTCGGCCCGCCTACAAATCCGCTTGTCAGTTTATTATCATAAGCTATTTGTAAGTCATTGAGCAATAGAGCCCCATTTTTTACCCCGCCAGCTCGAGAACCCGCGATCCAAAAACTATGAATGGTCTATAAAATGTCAGCCAACCTGCAATTCCTCTTGTGTATTTGTATATCGCGGAACTGTGTGTGCTATTTGTAGAACACCGAACAATAGAGGCATTTTTTTGAGCCCGCCCACCCGAGAACCCGCGATACTGAAAGTGGAAAAGCATGGAATGACATATCCGCACATTCTCTATAAAATCTCATGTCCATACTTTATGAAGGTACATTTTTAGTTTTTCCTCCTTTCTACACATACTGATCTGGTAACCGCAGAGTTGGTGTTGCACATGAATTATGAAATATGCATTGGGAGTCAGACCGAGCCCTTTGGTTTGCTTAGCTAAACAATTCTGACTCATGCAGTTTCAACATTGAACACTCAGCAGTTTCACCATGCACTTTCAGACTTGGCCATTCCTTCCTTGCTTGCTCTTCCCCGTGCCCATCACTTTCGCATGTGTGCATAATAAGAAATAGTGTTTATGTATATATGTGTGTGTGTGTGTGTGTGTCTTCTTTCTAAATCTTTAATGCTATCAGGTCATCATGCAGACACGCTCTAAGCTATCATTGATGCACGCAAGGCTCGAGAAGTTCTACCTTCAATGCAATTTTTGCAAGGTCTTTTCTTATCCTTTCCCAGTCTTAATTTCAAATGCCATGGAATGTCATTCACACACCGCCAACTTGCTTCCTTCACGAAACCTCGAATATCTTCCCAGTCTTAATTTCAAATACCATGGAGTGTCATTCTCACACTGCCAGCTTGGTTCGTTCATGAAACCTCCAATCCTTAAATGTTCTTTGTCGTAACTGACACCTTCACACTTCTAAGTATGCAATAATTAAGCTTTACTTCTAACAGGTCATCATACAACATGCATATATATTATCATTAATGAGGAGATTTTGCATTCGCATGCATTGAAGCAATGTTTTCGGGGGGTTATATTGTCCCCTCCATTTCTTCATTTCAAGCAGCATCTGGAGCAAAAAAATGTTTCCATAAAGTACTAGCACCATCTCTACAGCAGTTTTGTAAAGATACAGTGAATATCTTCCTCACGAGCTTCCCGTGCAGAAATTTACAGTGAAAACATGGATCTTGACGATGATTTGGAAAGCATATTCTACAACCTTGATCAGCCCGGAAACGCAATTCAACATACCTTATCAATGGGCATGGTTGATACCCTAATTTTTTATGAAGATGAATCCTTCGTATTCCAGAGCATTGTTTTTAAATCCGAATCAAAAAAATTAATCATTGAAAAAAGAGATGTAAAAAATAAGAAAAGAAAACATTGTTCAGAACTTGACCTTGCCAATATGCAGGCGTCCAAAATCTCTCAACTTCACATGGCAACCAGAGATTCTCTTCATGATTCCGTTGAAAGTCATTGAAGCTAAAAATGCCATGCTAAAGAACCGAATTAAGGAATTAGAGGAAGCTTTGTTTCCTATGCCATTGCTTCACATTTCTTTGGGAATAGACATGCCTGCTACTACGTACACCCCTACAACAAATCTAAAAGGGTCCTCCAGCTTCCTCGCATCCTGTAGAGGATATGTCGAGAAAAATATCAACAAAATAATGGAACTGATTACTAAGGCATGGGAAACATCATAGAATATGGATTCCCTAGGGAGTAGGGCACATAACTTTCTCCTACTTCTGCAGATGGATTTTAAAAATGAAGAAACTTTCTATGTGCACA
>ML849202.1:15517-33044 GCA_009831015.1 Picea engelmannii
GGAAGCTACAACTCCCTGTGTTCAAGCACCCACTTGAACTTATGAGGACAACAGTCCTCCCAAGCACCTCCCAACCACCCTTAAATATAAATCTTTGTTACTACAACTCATTACAGCGAAATAAAGTTATTCAATGGCTTACCAGCCTTATCGCTGTTCTGTTACACTGCTCTGCCCTGTCTGCATCAATGTCTTCTGCACACCCCTTGCACTTTCTGTTATTCTCCATTTTATGCTCTCTGCGCCATATCCTTTCAATGCAACATTCCTCTACTGTGCATTTTCTGCTCCTGCGCTCTGCCTCCTTGCACACCCCTAAATTATCCTACACAGCGACAACAACTTTTTCTCTTCTTTGTTCCGCATTCTTATAGTCTCTGTTGTCTTTGTGCATGTAATATTCGCAATGCCTCTGCATGCTCACTTCGTGCCAAATTCCTCCACCTCTCGAGTGCTCTGCATGATCATCATCGCGACTCTTCAGCTTCTCTGGCAGTTCAACCACGCGTTCAACATCACTGGGTGTTATGCTGAGATTCCTTAGCCTCTCTGGCAGTTTGAGACTCTTCCTCTTCTCTGTGAAAGTCAAGCTCACCTTCTCTGTTTCAGTTACAGGCTCTAACCCTCATCCAACTGTCAATTTCCTCCACGAATCGTCTTCATTCCACTGGCAGATTCCTTGTAACTCTTCAGCTCCTCTGGAAATCACACAGAAGTCTCTTCACATCCTCTGGTAGAATCCATCAATGGTTTCTAGCAGTTACACTGTGTCGTGCAACAATAGCCCTTAGATCTCCTTCAGGTTAATCTACATCGTTGGATGAGCTTTATTAATTTTGCCTTTAAATCGGGTTTCGGCATTTAGGCATTTGTGTTCTTGCCTCTCGAAGTCGCGATCCCCGAAACTCCGATATGGAGCTTATCTGGACTGACTCCTTCTCTTCTCGTGACCAAGGGATGTGACCACAACCTTATGCATAAGGCGCTTTCGCGATTTTGCATATCGCAAATTCGTAATTCAAGTTGCTTTGTTTCTTTTCTCTCTCCATATTGCGATTCGCGAAACTCCGACACGGAGTTGAACCAATGGTCCATATTCATTCTCGATTCAATGGCTGCGATTGAATCGTGATATCGCATATCTCGAAACCAGGATTCTTGTTGCATTTGTTTCTTTTCCTTTTGAATTCGTGATTTGCGAAACTCCGATAAGGATTTGGATCAACGGTCCAGATATGATCTTGACTCAACGACTGCGATTGAATCGCCATATCGCATATCGCGATTTCTACATTCTTGTTGTCAAGTGTTTTTGTCACTTCAAAGTCCCGATTCACGAAACTCCGATAAGGAGTTAAATGAACGGTCCAGATCCGATCTCTATTCAACGGCTGCGATTAAATCGCGATTTTGCGTATCGCGAAATCGGGGTTCCCGATGTCAATAATCTTTGTCAAGTCCAACTCTCAATCCCCGATGCCTCTCCATTGAATGTAATCAGCGGTCCAGATCAAAGCTTGATCTGACGGCTCAGATTGCATCGTGATTTCACATATCGCGAAATCGGGATTCTTGATGTCAATATTCTTTGACATCTCCAACTCTCGATCCCCGAAACTCCGACAGGGTGTCCATCTGCTGACGTCACACGTGGATTGACACATGTTGAATACTGCCACGTGTCACTCTGATTATTGACTCACATGTGCCTGAAATGTTGAATCAGTCTGACATTTGTCATTACCTGGTTGTGCCACGTGTCACTAGCTGACGTGGTCTGCTAACGTGAGTTGGGTCGACAGTCTAGATCACATCTTGATCTGACGGTTCAGGTTCAGTCGGGATTTTTCATATCGAGAATACGCTCACTTCTCCTTGCACTTTAATGAACGTGCAGGTTTTCCTTGATCCAACGGTGGTCAGACCCTGCGCTCAGATCTGCGCCTGAGATCTATTCTCCTCTTCAGCGCCCTCTTCTTGTCTTTCTTCAGATCTGACGACCCTCATACTGTCGGGAATTTTGGATGGGATCCAACGATTAGAAATGCTTCTCGGGCCTTCAATCATTCGATCTTCCTGGACTTATCTTCTCTTTGCCTGTTGATCATCGCTGCTGTACTCAAGCCATCATTACTGCTGTACTTTCCATCAATGACAAGATTACCCTGCCTGTAAAACATACTAAACATCCTCTGCACTATCTCTTCTGATCTTATAGAGGTTGCTCTGCAGCTTCTTCCCAAAATACTTCTGGTGCCCGTCTGTTACATTCTTCCTGTATTCATGCAATCTTCATTGCTGTACTTTCCATCAATGAAAAGCATATGCTACCTGTTAAACATTTCCAACATTTCCAACCCTGGGTCATATGGGATCATATCGAAGTTCAGAGGCTACACTCAGCTTTTAGTCGAGACTTGATTAAGGCCATGGGTATGAGCCCTCGGTCACACAGGTGAAAGGTTTGAAGGAAGTACCCTTCTTCCACAGAGTTGAACTTGACATTCCCGCTAAGGTAGACTCAAAAGGTCGATAGGACTTAGACATTTCAGTTAATCCTACCCCGACTCTCTTGCAGACTCACATCCCATAACTATCTAGTGGCTAGACTGAGGTAAATCAAAGGCCATGTAAATATAACAGTTTACAGAAGCAAATGGGCATTTTTAATAGTTGTTCAAACACTATAAAACTTAAGCATAAACACAAACATTCAATCATTGCATCCATTGTATTCACAAAGTATGAAAATACTTATTTGCATTGGAAAATGTGAAGCGACTGCTAAAAGGGGTGCCTATTTCCACCCAACCATAGGCACAACCACTCCTGAAGGATTTACCGTTGGCCACCCCCAAGCTAGACCATGATGCTCTGAGAGATATTCTTTCTCATTGCTCAACGACAGTTGGGGACGAAGGTTAGTCTCCTCCTCCCATAGGAACTTGGAAACCTATTTTTCTCTATACCAAGCAAGGAGGTCTGGACGAGTACTTCCACAGTAACTCGTCAGCCTCGTTTATCAGCTTGTAGCGAAACCCCTTCCCATGGATCCTTATAGCCAAAATGAGCTTGCTCCTCAGTTTTCCTCTCAACTCCAGAGTCGAACCACGTTCTCTTCTCTTCTGGAGCTTGTTTTATCCATTCTGCTTCTGTGTAGATCTACCTCTGTCCCCCAAATTACTTCCTTTCTTGCCTTCCTCAACATGGTTGCATGGGTCCAAATCCCCAACTCTCGGTTGGGCCTGGAAGCCTTATAGATGGGTACCCCACCCCATCTCCTCATTAACTCTTGAGGAGGGCCTTCCAACTACCAGCCTGAATGGTAATTCATTTCTGGGTCAAAGGACTATTGAGCAATTACACTCAGTAGGTACTGGTTTGGTGAGGGTCATCTCAACCATTTTTGGTTTCCCTCACCATCTCTCGCATAACATCCATGGTCTTTCTTGGCAAACTCCCACTTTCATTAGTTATGCAACACTTATCCATTTTCTATTAATAACAGAAAATATATACATTGACCCTTTCATACAAAGGTTCATCAAATCAAACATTCAGACATATTGAGTTCTCCATAGTCACTTGGCCAGTTATAGTTATATTTACAAAAAGGGGAAAAAAAGGGTATTACAATACTCCATGATTGATGGATACTTGATGAGCTTGGGCTTAACCAAGAGTGAAGCAGATCCCAATGTTTACTACAAGGTTGTCGATGCTGATCCTTTGATCTTAGTGTTATATGTTGATGACTTGTTCCTTACGGGAGCAGACCGACTCATCGATCAATGCAAGAGGGAGTTGGCCTCTAAGTTTGAGATGAAGGATCTTAGATTGATGCATTATTTCTTGGGATTTATAGGGGTGGAAGAAACCAGGTGAGATATTCCTCAGACAAGGGAAATACATAATAAATATCTTGAGCAGATTCGGTATAATGGACTACAAGTCCATGGCTACACCTATGATGACAAATCTAAAGAAGCTGAGTGATTTCACTTCAGATTCAAATCTGGTGGATCCCACTATGTACAGGCAACTGATTAGATCCTTGATGTACCTGGCTAACACTAGGTCAGATATTTGCTTTGTAGTGAACAACCTAAGCCAATTCATGGTTGAACCAAGGCACTTCCATTGGGTTACAACAAAGCATGTGTTGAGGTACTTACGTGGTACAATTGGATATGGTATGAGATATGACTCAGGTGGTGAAGTGAGGCTGCAGGGATATACTGATTCTGACTGGGCATGGAGTGCAGTGGACGGAAACAACACCTTGAAGTGTTGCTTCAGCTTAGGGTCAACTATGATATCCTGGTTTAGTAGGAAGTAGAATTTTGTAGCACTCAGTACAACAAAAGCGGAGTATATTGCATCCAGTGTCGCAAGTTGCGAAACAATATGGCTTTAGAAACTTCTTGCAGGACTATTTGATCAAGAGCTAGAGACGACCTTAATACAATGTGATAATCAAAGCTATGTCAAGCTTTCAGAATTCCAATATTTCATGACAAGTCGAAGCACATTGAGATCAAATATCACTTCATCTGAGACATGGTACAAAAGGGAGCAGTAAATCTCTAGTACATATCCACAGATAAGCAAATTGCGTACATTCTCACCAAGCCTTTGTTTAAGGCAAAGTTTGAATACTTCATAGACAAGCTTGGTGTGATGCAAAATGTCTCCCTCGTTGAGAGGGAGTGTTGATGTTTCTCCAGTTAGTAGCATCGGACAAATATTGTCCTAGATTGGTCATGCTAATTTGACCAAGGGAAATGACTCATTTACTCACAGAGCTTTTCTAGTGGTGAATGGCCCAGGCGTAGTCTTTCTCCTAACGAGGAGTGGATAGAATCGCGGTGCTCTCACATTGTCTTCTCTAGGATGGAGTGATCTATATTAATTAGACGTGCATGTGAGGAAATAATCATCAACATAAATATAATATATAAATAATATAATGTATAAATATATAAATAATCAATAACCAATAATTAATTAATTAATGAAAACACAATAATGGAAAATACATGTTCATTATATGAAAGGGCACTTCGCCCAAGTATATATATCAAGGCCCTCAATTGCAATATACCATCTCATACAATATTTACTTACAACAACCTCTCATCAAGTTCACTAAGTCTTGTTGAAATTTTTAGTGTGTAATTATTCTACGATAATAATAGCATTTAAATCATAAGGCAATAATTATTAGATCTGAAAATAAGAAAATTCAACAAAAATGTCTACCCAAACCTTTGTTATGCATCTCTCTAACATTATTGAACTGTAATGGCCTTTGTGGAATGCATAAACTTTGGTTCTTGAACAAGAAACCTTCTTGGATGTGGAAATCCAAATACGATGTCCTATCGATGCTCCAAGGTGATTTGCATGCTTTCCAGGCCTCTACAAGATCTGTGTCCTCTGTATACAATTCTTTCATACATTCCAAGCTAACAAATTCAACTGACAAAGTATTCAACAACATTATTCTCTAGATTAGTGCATCTACAACTTTATTCGACTTTCCAGACCTATGTTTCAAAACAAACGAGTAACGCTATAAAAATTCTACCCATTTGGAATGTTTTTTATTTAACTTACCTTGACTATTGATGTACTACAACGCCTTATGATCAATAAATAAGATGAACTCCTTCGGTAGCAAGTAATGTCAACATTTATTTGAGGTTTGTACAATATCATAAAACTCTTGATCACAAACAAAGTACTTCTTCTCAGCATCATTCAATTTCTCACTGAAGAATGCAATCGACCTTCCATCTTGGCTCAAAATTGCTCCAATTGTTGAGCCATTTTCATCACAGTCCACTTGAAATACTTGATTGAAATTTGGAAGCGCAAAAACTGGTTTTTCAGTTACGTTTTTTTTCAAGTCTTCAAATGAATTAATGGTTGTTGTTTTTCACTTGAAAATCCCCTTTTTCATGCATTTGGTAAGTGGTGCACAAATCTCGCTGAAATTTCGGATAAATTTCCTATAGAAGCTCGCAAAACCATGGAAACTTCTCACATCAAATGTACACTTATGTGTTGGCGACTCCAAGATATCCTTTACCTTTTCATAATCCACCTTCAAGCCTTCATTGGAAATTACAAATCCTAAGTACACTAACTCCTCCTTTAGAAACAAACATTTCTTCAAATTTATCAATGATTTTTCTTCCTTCAACCATTGTAACACCTTTCTCACATGCTCCAGGGGTTCTTATTGGGTTTTACTAAAAATCAAAATGTCATCTAGGTACATGACCAAAAACCTTCCCAAAAATGGTTTTAAGATTTCAGTCATCACTCTCATGATTGTGCTAGGGACATTGGTTAACCCAAACAACATGACTAGCCACTCAAACATCCCATCCGTCATCTTAAACGTTGTCTTCCATTCGTCACCTTCCCTTGTCTAAATCTAATGATACCCACTCTTCAAGTTGATCTTTGAAAAGTACTTGGCCCCACTCAGACAATCCATGAGGTCATCCATCCTTGGTAAGGGAAACATGTACTTAATAGTAATATTGTTGATAGCTCGTGAATCAATACACATTATCCATTCACCCCTTTCTTTGGTGTCAATACTATAGGTACAACACGGGGACTTAAACTCTCTCGGTTCAGTCCTCTGTCAAGCAACTCTTACACCTACCTATTTACTTCCTCACTCTCTGCTGGAGTCATCCAATAAAAATCTTTATTCGGTAGACTTGATCTTGGTATCAAATCAATTTGATGTGATATACTCCTCAAGGGAGGTAACCCTGCTGGTAAATCATCCCCAACAATCTCTTTAAATTCATTCAACAAAGGTTGAATTTCCAGTGGCACATAGCTCATTTTTCCACTATTTGTAATTTGTCTTGGCATTAACGCCGAATAGAAATGGGTCTTTTTCTACTCTCTCAAAAAATATTTAGGTGAACACATCATAATGTGACTACTACTACAAACATTTATGTTGTCATTTCCTTTGTTATCACGACCACTTAACACAGTCTCCACCATTGGCTCAAGTTTGTACCACTGCCCACCCTTTAAAAATGCATAAGTATTCTTCCTTCCATCATGGAAAACTTTTCTATCAAACAACCATAGTCTTCCGAGTAGTACGTGACACACATCCATCTCTACTATGTCACACAATAATTGCTCACTAAAATTTCGAATTGAAAATTTAACAACATTTCTCAATCATAGTCACATGTTGTCCTCTTTTCAACCACGAGACTCGATACAGATTCAGATGTGGAATACTTTTTAATTTTAACTTCTCCATTAGCTCTATGGATACTAAATTTTTTGTACTTCCACCATCTATGACCAAATGACAACACTTGTCCTGAATTTTGCACTTAGTTTTAAAAACATTATTTATTTGTTCATGTTCTACTGTCGTTGTCTCAGGCTTAAGTAGCACTATTCTAAACATTAAGTTTTCTCTCTACTCCTGTTGAAGC
This sequence comes from Picea engelmannii, assembly GCA_009831015.1. Lineage (NCBI taxonomy): Eukaryota > Viridiplantae > Streptophyta > Pinopsida > Pinales > Pinaceae > Picea > Picea engelmannii. The sequence continues at coordinate 23,008 of ML849202.1, forward strand.
TCTTTCACATTGCTACCAGCAAATGCTGCCTCATTTGCCTAGGTAACTTTTTTTATGGCCTCATATCTTCTCCCTCTATTATGCTTCATTGGACATACTAATTCCTTGTGACCTTCTACTCTGCTTCAGTAACAGGTGATCACATACTTACCTTTGCCTCTTCCAAAGCCACTTCCTCCTTTTGTTTTCTCGTTGCTAGTCCCTTCATCTTCCTTTTCACTTCTTCTAGCAGTACTTGCTCTACCCCTACCTCTATTTCATTTTCCCTAAAAATTCTGTCGCAACCTTCTATCAATCTTCTCTTCCACCTTCAAAGAAACTTGACAAGCTTCATCTACATTACAAAAGTAATGCATACTTATCTCAACCTGAACACGATATTTCAACCCATTTACGTATCTCACCACTCTTTGGTACTTTGGTTTCTTTATTCCTGATTTGAGCAACATTTTGAAAAATTCCTTGGTATATTCATGAACAAATGTATCTTTCTACCCTAAGTTTTGCACCTGCTTGCACAAATTTGATTGGTAATCAACATGTAGGAATTTCTCCTTATTTTGCTCATCATCTTCCTCCAGGTTCTAATCTTCTCTTATTGATTGTCTACATTATCCTTCTATAACATACCCCATTAGAGTGCAACATGACTCTTTAGCTTAGTCATGGCGAATTGAACCCGATTGGGATCCTGAACATTTTCATACTCAAAATATCTTTTGAGATATCCTATCCAGTTAATGAGAGTCTTGACTTTCAAACTACCGTTGTAACATGAAATTTCCACCCTTGCACTGCCTTTGTATTTTAGAAAATATATCAAATGTACTACTGGGTCTACTTCCTCAACACGTCATTCTTCTTCAGGCTCATCCTTCGACTCTGAATCTGTTTCAACATCTCCAAGCCTTTTGGTTTTCACTTCTTTTATCCTCCTTCGCAATTCCTTTAATTCTCTATTCCTAGCACCTCCTTGTGTTGCTCCTACTCTTCATGGTGACATCCCTACAAGTTGTCTTGCAGCCCGCAATAGAACTAACATTCACATGCCTTACTTTCATGCAATGTCCCTCACAACTTAGGAGCTAAACCAAGTATGATACCACTTGATGCAGTCATGCTCGATCATGTACTCAACCAACTATAGAACCAAGATTATGCCATAGAGTACACAACTAATCGCTAACAACATTAACATAAATTTAACAACTTAAAGAATGCCAAGAGGAAATTACAGTCAAAGGAAAATGGAAAGAAGAAACAATACCATTAAACATGGACTCAATATTGTTTATTAACAAGACATAAAATAGTCTCTCACAGTCTCATTACATTCTCAGCTAGTTTAGTACAATTTTCATTCAATCTTAATGACTGGAGGTGTGCTTTTTGTTCCACGTTGTCCATCCAAAATCGATGTCCCTTCGTCTTCTTTATTCTCCTGTAGACATTCGCCTTCTATATCTCTCCCTTCCCCTTAATTTTTATTTGTTTCTATATCTCTCCCTTCTCGCGTGTGAACCACACTGAAGTGGCCCTGAACTGAATAGGAAAAAATGAACCCCTTTCTCTATTGTGTTTTTCCTCTATATCTTCCTTTTGTTTCTTGGTAGCCGAATCGTCTCCTTTTCCCAAATGTTTCTTGTTTTCCTCCACCAAAATGCGTTGGACACTGGGAATCTATAACAATCCAAATTCTCAACCATCTTCCATCACGCGGTTGGCCCACCAATTGTCACAAAATTCTTGCAAGACACGTGGATACATGATTTGCAACTCTTTAACATAATTTTCCACTCGCTTGGAGTTGCAATGACGTGTGTTACATCATAGTTGTTGCAACAATGGTAGTCACATCACTAGTGTTACAACATGTTTTATTGCACGGGTGTTGCAGCGACAGTGTTACAACACCGGTAATGCAACAATGTGAGTTACTCATGGGTGTTACAGCAACAGTGTTACAACACCGATGATGCAACAATGCGAGTTACAACACTGGTCTTATAACAATGTGGGTTACAACACGGGTGTCGCAACAATGAGAGTTATAGCACTGGTGTCACAACAATGGGAGTTGCAACACTTATTTCACCCTACAATTTACTAACTTAAAGTTGAAACATGTTGGTTGATACAGATTGCTTAAGGCCAAAGATGCTCCCGCATCAATAAACAAAGTGAACAATGTTTATCTTCAACTGTAAGAAGTAGATATCTAATAATTATGAAGTTATATTTAAACCATAAGCTTTGTCATCTCAAGATCAATAAAAAAACTTGAGTACAATATGTCGAGAGTGCATCATTGGTTGAATTTTCATATCTCGTATTACGTGTAGAAAAGATAGTTATTTTTTCTAAAATTATTGTTATTATTTTATTTAATTATGCCAAAGGCATGTAATTAGGAATATGGTATCCTTTAAAAAGGGTTGGCTTGGCAAAACTTGTCAACCAATACTATTTGTCTTGAAAAACTATTACTCTACTTATCCTTCACTACTTATACTTGGGCATTCTGAGAGATTTTGTGGAACGATCCCAACCCCCAACTGGGTCACATCATTGCTAAAATGACCCATTAAAAATTCATGATGCTAAATATAAATGTAGAAAGTAACACACAACATGACATTCAAGTTCATTCAGTTGTCCATACTCAATAAAATAACATAAATATAATTACTCTTATTGTGCACAACAACAACTAAATACATACAACATTATTCAACCACTTAAATAGATATATGAATGCATCATTATTGTCACAACAAGCAATAATAACCAATCATATCTTAGAGTAAATTGCACAACATCTATATCAATAATATTCATGAATAGACACAACAAATAAGAACACTTATCTTATAAAATGTGCAACCTACTGCAAAGGATGGGCGCTCCTCCTAACCATAGCCTTGTTGTTCCAGTTCTCCCGAGCTAGGGCTATGAATACACAAGAGACAATAGTCCCCGAGGCTGGTTAATGTTCCCTTCTTAACAATCAACTCATAGCTAATTCCAGTTCACCAACTCTCTTCCCCTCAACCTACACAACCCAAGGGATGGAATCCCCCTTCTCTGCTCACAATCCCTCATGCCTTTTCACTCCCCTCCAGGGCTTCCAGCACAGGCTGGACATGAATTCTACTTGTTGGCTCCTTAGGAATTCTACAACTACAACACGAATTCGCTCAACAACAAAACACATGCCTCCTTGAGCGAATTTTGAATAAAACTTCACTCACAGTCCCCCAACCTCTTTCTCTATGAAATTTCAGCTCTAAAACAACTGCCAAATGTTCCCACGATAACTACCTTCAAGCTTCAACACTTATAACTCCATTGTTGTCCAAATAACTCCATGTAAAAACAACTCTCCATCCAAAAACGTGGAATTCATAATTCTGGTCCCCTACCCATATGGATTTCGTCCCTTTCTCTTGCTTATTTTACTTGCACTCTTCCCCAAGTTGATTGTACTCAGCCCCCATGCTCTCAATAACTATGGGATGCGACCCTCACACCCACCCTCTTACATGAATTCAATGATTGGGCCCTAGAACACTCAACAACTAATGGAAGGTTCATGGTAAGGATAATTTTGAAAGAAATAAGAAATGGGTTTTGGTCTAATAGACATGCGTAAACTCTCCCCCTTGGATCCCATCCTTCTCTTGTGGATACTTACCCCCAAATCTCCGTTCGTGTCCATCTGCAACTGGCGATACATTTTATTCATTATATTCAATTTATATCATTTACATATTACATTGTTTTGGCTCTCAGCCACATACTACATTTATAATATACATCACTTGGCTCTCGACCATGTACTACATCTACAATATACATCGCTAGTTTGGGGTTTGAAAATGGGGATGTTACATTCCTCTCACCCTACAAACTATATTTTCCTTAGTGCACATAACCATATAATTTACACATTGACACATATAAAAACATTACATCAAAATACTTGATAATTTTGCAACTTAATGACTCAAGCAACAATTCCAACCAACAACTCCCTTTCCCCTCAACCCCCACATTGGTCGGACATGAATATTAGAGTTGTGGCTCCAGGAACTTTAGCTGCCAAAATTGAGTCTTCATTTACTTATGTACAAATGTACATTAATTTTTCTTCAAAATTTTCAAAAATTCGCGGGTATGCTTCCCACATGGCTTCCTCTTGCTTCCATGTAGTTTCTTCAGGACCGTAACAAGTCCATTGAGCCATTACCAAACCAATGGCTTTGTTCCTGAGCACTTTGACTTTCCAGTCTAGGATGTGCACTGGTTCCACTTGGAAATCCCCTTCGTGTTCCACTTGGATCACATTCCAATCAATCACATGATTAGGATCATGTACATACTTTTTTAATAAAGACACATGGAACACGTTATGAATTCTCATGGATGCAAGTAATTATATTATGTATGCAATTATTCCTATGTTTTCTAAGAATTCAAAAGGACCACAATATCTTGTTGCGAACTTTGGGCAACTTCCTAGTTTCAACGAGCTTCTCTTGGCTTTAACTTTTAAAAACACATGCTCTCCCACTTTGAATTCTCTATGTGTTCTTCTTTTATCGACATAATTATTTTTCCTATCCTGGGAAACTTTAAAGTTATTCCTGATCTTTACCATCTATTATTCCATTTCCTTTAACAATTCTGGCTCAATCACGACTCTGTCTGCTAGGTTATCCCAACTTACTGGTGTGTTGCATTTTTTGCCATATAATGCTTCAAATGAGCTCATCTTCAATGATTCTTGATACCCATTATTGTAGGCAAACTCAACTAAATGGATATAGTCCTCCCACCTAGAAGGCTTGTCCATTACATACATTCTCAACATATCCTTAATTATCCGATTAATTCTCTCTGTCTGCCATCTGACTCTAGGTGATATGTTGTACTGAAATTCAAATTTGTCTCAATTCCCTTAAATAACCCCTTCCAAAAATTGGAAGTGAACTTGGGATCTCGATCTGACACTATTGCCTTAGGCACACCATGTAGCCTAGCAATCATGTTGATTTATACAATATTGGCTACCTTATTAGTTACTTTTACCAAAATGAAATGTGCAACCTTTGTGAGCTTATCCACCACTACCATGATGGAATCATGTTGCATTTCTATGTTGGGCAATTTAGTAATGAAATCGATAGTAACAACTTCCCATTTCCATTAAGGAATGGGCAATGGCTACAAGAATCTTGTTGGATGTTTGTGATCAGCCTTTAGCTTCTGACATTCCATGCATCTAGCCAAATAATTAGTGACATCTTTCTTCATACCATGCGAAAAATATTGGCCTCTTACAGTTGCAATAATTTTCTGATATCCTGGATGTTTAGCATATGACACATTATGCATCTCCTTTAGAACTAAATTTCTCAATTCTTGAGAACTGGGAACATAAACTCTGTTTTGAAATAAGAGGATTACATCCTCTTCCAACTTGTAATCCTTATATTTATGTTGTATTCATGTTGTTGTGAGATTTTCTTAACTTGCACATATTGTTGATTTGTTGTTACACCTCTAAAATGGTTGGCTTGGCAAAACTTGTCAATCAATACTATTTGTCTTGAAAAACCATTACTCTACTTATCCTTCACTACCTATACTTGGGCATTCTGAAATATTTTGTTGAACGTCCCCAACCCCTAGCTGGGTCACGTCACTGCTAAAATGACCCATTAAAAATTCATGATGCTAAATCTAAATGCAGAAAGTAACACACAACATGACATTCAAGTCCATTCAGTTGTCCATACTCAACAAAAGAACGCAAATATAATTACTCTTATTGTGCATGACAACAACTAAATACATACAACATTATTCAACCACTTAAATAGATATATGAATGCATCATTATGCTCACAATAAGCAATAATAACCAAACATATCTTAGAGTAAATTGCACAACGTCGATATCAACAATATTCATGAATATACACAACCAATAAGAACACTTATCTTATAAAATGTGCAACATGCTACAGAGGATGGATGCTCCTCCCAACTGTAGCCTTGTTGTTCTAGTTCTCAACAACAAAACACCCCTGATCTAGGGCTATGAATACACAACAGACGGTAGTCCCTAAGGCTGACTAATGTTCCCTTCTCAACAGTCAACTCATAGCTAATTCTAGTCCACCAACTCTCTTCCCCTCAACCTACACAACCTAAGGGATGGAATCCCCCTTCTCTGATCACAGTCCCTCAGGCCTTTTCACTCCCCTCTAGGGCTTCCAGCACAGGTTGGACATGAATTCTACTTGTTGGGACCTTAGGAATTCTACAGCTGCAACACGAATTCGCTCAATAACAAAACACGTGCCTCCTTGGGCGAAATTTAAACAAAAATTCACTCACAGTCCCGCAACCTCTTTCTCTACGAAATTCCATCTCTAAAACAACTGCCAAACATGCCCACGATAGCCACCTTCAAGCTTCAACACTCATAACTCCATTGTTGTCCAAAGAACTCCATGTAAAAACAACCCTCCATCCAAAAATGTGGAATGCATAATTTTGGTCCCCTACCCATATGAATTTCCTCCCTTTCTCTTGCTTATTTTGCTTGCACTCTTCCCCAATTTGATTGTACTCATCCCCCATGCTCTCAATAACTATGGGATGTGACTCTCACACCCACCCTCTTACATGAATTCAATGATTGGGCTCTAGAACACTCAACAACTAATGGAAGGTTCATGGTAAGGATAATTTTGAAAGAAATAAGAAATGGGTTTTGGTCTAATAAACATGGGTAAACTCTCCCCCTTGGATACCTTCCCTCTCTTGTGGATACTTAACCCCCAAATATTCGTCCGTGTCCATCTGTAGTTGGTGATACATTTTATTCATTATATTCAATTTACATCATTTACATATTACATTGTTTTGGCTCTCGGCCACGTACTACATTTACAATATAATCACTTGGCTCTCGACCATGTACTACATCTACAATATACATCGCTAGTTTGGGGTTTGAAAATGGGGATGTTAGATTCCCCCCCCTACAAACTGCACTGTCCTTAGTGCACATAACCATATAGTTTACACATTGACACATACAAAAACATTACATCAAAATACTTGATAATTTCGTAATTTAATGACTCAAGCAACAATTCCAACCAACAACTCCCTTTTCCCCTGAACCCCCACATTGGTCGGACATGAATCTTATAGTTGTGGCTCCAGGAACTTCAACTGCCAAAATGGAGTCTTCATTTGCTTATGTACAAATGTACATTAAGTTTTCTTCAAATTTTTTAAACATTTGCGGGTATGATTCCCACATGGCTTCCTCCTACTTCCATGTAGTGTCTTCAAGATCATAACAGGTCAATTGAACCTTTACAAAACCAATGACTTTGTTGTTGAGCACTTTGAATTTCCAATCTAGGATGTGCACTGGTTCCACCTAGAAATGTTAAGTTTTGAGCTATTATTAGGTTTCATTTCAATTTACTAGATAATAATAGCATAGGTAGGATCATTGAGAGAAACACAATCACAAGATACACATCATTTATCCTGGGAAACCCTCATGGGGGAGAAAACCCAACAAAAAATTCCTTAATATAGATAGCCAATATAATGCCAAGATAATAAACCAAAAACACTAGAGAATATCCAACACTGAGCAATGCACCTCTCTCTTCGTTCTTCTCCCAATTGCAGCTACCAAACTTGTGCACTTGATGAGTCAATGAGTGAGTGAGATAATGAGGCGCTAGCCTCCTTTATTTATAATAGTTGGTAGGCACTGTAAATGTGTCTCTGCACTCGGCAGGGCCGACTTCTCTTCTTAGTGGTTAAAACCACTTTAATTAGGCCTAAGGGCATGTTGACGATTAAAATCGCAACGAGGAATTTCGCCCGCAAAGTATTGCTAAAGCCTATTATTTAAACTATGCTAATAATATATAATGCTAGTAGGTGGGACCCCCTTGTAGACTGGAGACTCGGAGATAATCATATCACACATTTTATGTTGTTGTTTCGATGTTGCTTACAGGGTCTTATATGGTTGACGATGCAGTTATGGTTTCATTTTTGACATAGTGATAGGTGGATGATGCATTTTATGGGATGTTTTGTTATTCAAAGCTTTATTTTTATATGAGGGGCATATATTTACAATTGTCATGTTTAATCACATCACCATGATTTATTACCTGGCTACACATGCACAAGAAATATGTTGGTAATGACATAAACAAAAACAAAGGGAACAAACTTATGAAAATAATCCAAAAGGAAAGGGCCTATGTTTATGCTATGTTAGAAGTTATGTTATGGTTATGCGATTTTCATTTGAGTTATTGTGGGCGCATATAATATGGAAATGCATATGGTATGACATAAGGATTTGGCAAGGGTTAACGTAAATATTTTGGGTGGTGCATTAGGCAAGGAATAATGGTCACAGATTTCAATGGTGGAAATTAATGACATGGTTAAAAGTTATGGTGAGTGTTGGCTGTACTGTACTTCGGAATTGAATGGAAGAGGAGATGGAAGCGACGTGCAGTAATTGCACATCGCTCCATACTCCCCCCATCAGGCCGTCACCCTAGTATGGTTATTGTTGCATTTCGATCTGCTGGTGATTAAGCTTTGAAATTCAAGCTTGGGGAGAAAAATCTCGGCCAACTCGCCCCTTTTAAGCTATCAGTTACAGGTATGGATCTTTTTCACCCCATCCATGAATTACACTATGTGTATGAACAAACAATGGCTTAGTAATGCTTGGGTTTGTGTTTTCCTGAGAATTGAAACTATGTAAATTCTTGGTTTTTCTCTCTGGAATGACTGTGTGGTTGTTTGATTTGCACATAAAAGAATTGGTTTGGTTGAGTTGTGCATTTGCTGGTTGTTCTATTGGTGAAAATCATGATGGGTCTCTATGGATTTTGAGCGAATATGGGTATTATCGCTCTGTGTATCCTTGCTGGTTGCTTCCTCACAGTTATGAGGGTAACCCTATCCAGTGGTATTCATACTTCCATTTGGTCGCTGTGTATTTTCCAAAGTAATGGTTGTGGGTTTATTCACATGGTCATTAGCTTATCTTCGTGGTCTTGGCATCAACATATCTCAGAATTTGGTCTTAGGGTGGCCATTATGCCAAGATATATGATTTATGGTTGTTGGGTGATATAAGTTATGCCTCAGGTTCTGCATTCCCACTGGCATTGTTATCAAATAATTCGGCTCTTAATAAATTGACAAAGGTTATACCTCTGTGTGTTATGGGTAACTGTCACTGTCCAATGGACATTCTCTTCTCATCTGCAAACACAAAATGCACCATGTGCATCAGTTGTCTACCCTACCCATCGTTGTTTCCCTTGTGGCTAACTATTGCGCCATTGCCCAGACCGAGAGTTATAAGGAACCTTGTGGTTTCTACTATGTTTGTATCGAAGGGTCTTTGCCTATGGTTGATATGTTTTGAGGACCTCCAGTTCTATGTGCGATTTATGACTGAGCCCACTCTTGATTGCTTCTTTTTATTCGTTGTGACCGACCCCGATTTAAAAAAAACCCCAACTGTTCTTACTCTTGTCTAGCATCTTCTTGGTTGTCAAGGATTGGTTGTAAAGTGGAGTGGTTATGACAGTTGCGTCGAATACCTATCTCATCTTTATTTGACTAAATTTGTTGAAAAGTTATGATTGGGAATGAGAGATAATGTGCAGTCAAAGGCTTTCTCTTCTCGTTATACCCTCGATCATTGTGTTCTTACAACATGGTGTTAATTACAAGTTGGTGACTACTGTGTGTTTCATTAGTCCCGATCGGGATCATAGAACATTATGGAATTGATAATTGTGTTTATTTCGTTATGTTTACTGTGTATCTATTATGGAAGCATCGTGCATGTTGTAAATAATTGCATCAACAATGATGAAGCTCAGGTTTTATATTATGGTTTCATTGCAAAGTTTTATTGGTTGATATGATGAAGAGTGTATGAAATCGGACAA
>ML849204.1:18692-45467 GCA_009831015.1 Picea engelmannii
ATGTTGCGAATCAACCACATACTTCTTCTCCTCATTTTGCTAGCTTCCCATATGGACTCCCAAATCATCGCTTTATGGTTATGTTCTTTTTTACCTGCACCTCCGCAGGATCATGAACCCACCATTTCATCCACCATCAGTTTAACCTATCTTCATTTCACCTACCTCATACAGAAACTTGCCAATGGGGCCCCCACCCTTCATCAGTCTCCCATGACAATTCTGCCCTCCTTGGGGCACACATTTCACATTGGGGCACCTGTTTCTGTATTTGTACATTTCTCCCCAAAATTATTTATTATTTATTATTTATTGTACAAACACCTTTATTTCCAGTCATTACATTCTTTGTCATCACCATTGGCGACCTACTCTCTTTTGGCCACACGCAACCCATGTTACCTTTGGTTGGAGCATTATTTATCATTTACCCTTGTCGGCATCGTCCATATCTTCAGAGTACCCCATAGGTCAGTTACCTCTACCCTCTGAATTTGTTCACCTTGTCCCGCCTCTGGCACAACTCAGCACCAGTCCTGTCGTCCCCCTGACACTCGACCTTGTTACATGGTTGCGACCACTGTTTCCCTCATACATCCTCCAGCCAAGGGAAGTCTTGAGTCATCCCACTTCTTGACTTCGTCCATGTACCTCTGCCACCTCTTCACTTCAGTAGATTCCACAAAGCACCTTTCCGCTTCTGGACGTCGCGTCCCCCTTTTGTCGACATTAGCACACTTTTCTAGAAGGGCGACAGTATCTTGATTCTCATTCTCCTTTTTTCAATGAGAATCTCGGACGGCACAGGGGGAAACACCATTGCTCCCTTCTGTTGTTGGCCCCCATAACATTCGACGCCAACACTTTCTCATGTTATGGTGGGTCTTACTTTGCGACTGTTGTAGTCATTTTTGTCCTTTGCCGAAGACCTCTGAACGTGGTAGGGCCATCAATGTCCACATCATCACTGTTGCTTATGAAAACAATCATTGCCTATTATTCATAGTATGTTCCTTTGCAGAATTGTCTTCTGCCTTTCTCATTACCGTCCCTGAGGGCACTGCAGTTGTCTACACCAACATTTCCGTCATCTTTTTTCAGAGTTACATCACACGAGCATCGGGCATGCCCGCCTCATTTGTACACAATTGTATATTTTGTTCTCCGCACGTCTCTTAGAAGATCGAGATACTGGTTCCTTTTCTTTCCAACGGATCGCTCCGAAGGGTCCCACTCTTGCTGTCCTTTACAACCACATAGTAGAAGAAACATTGATGGATTTCAACTATACGTTTGCTCCTAACCTCATCCATCAGGGGGCATCTGTTATCACTGAAATTTCGTCTGCACATGGTGACAAGAACTCAACATCAGCAAAATAGAAATGAAGTCACTCATGGCACTGAATTAATTTCACAGCACTCGAGAAGGGAAAAAACTATACAAAGTAACCAAAAATTGAAGGGCGCTTTACATCAGCTTGATGGGCGTGCACATGCGCGGGACAAAAATGTGTTATGCGCGCATGCGCGCCCAACGCGCGACTGTCCACACAAAAAGCCGTGCATCTGCTAATACGGTGCATTAATTGCCTAGGTCAGCCTCTCGACCGCCTATGGACCGGCCCCCAAAGTGATTTGACCCTCATATCAAAGTTGGCTCTGCAAATTCGGCGATTAATGAACCCTAATGAGCCCCTATTCACACCGAGAGATGGTTACAAGACCGCCCTTGAAACGGCTATAAAAGGCAGTGAGGACTCATTGTTTCAATAGGGAATTCAAAGCATTGTTACACTGTCCAGATGATTCAGAGCTCAGTCTTTGACAAACAACTCATCAATAGTGTAACCCAGAGTTCTTTCATCACTCAGTTCAGTTTTATTCAGTTGTAAGGAAAGCTTCGTGTTGAGGGCCCCGAAGAGCCTTCTGCTGGAGGGAGAAGGAACATCGGTCCCTCTCTTCTGCGTGCGCTCTGGTTTCAATAAAGCACCTGCCTGCAACCTTGGACGACACATGTGTCTGATGTTTAATGTTCCTTGTCTATTTTTGTAATGTTATTTTCTTTCAGTTCGTAGTTAGATTATAGTTTGTTTCTGTTTCTGTTAACCCTTTTTCTCTACAGCATCCTGTTCTGCCTTGCCAAGCCCAACAGGGCATGCCAACATTCCTATTTCTGCTCACACGGTGATGATTCGAACGCGAACAAGTAGCATACCTAGACATATGACCACCACATGCTCCAGAGTGGCAATCATTCAAAGCTGTCTCAGCTTCGTCAAAAGTAAAACAACGTCGGAAGACAGAATCAATACCTCGACGGTAAAGAGTATCACCAAGGATGATATAATGACGTGCTTGATAACGAACATGACGTCGTTCATTACTGGACAAGGTAGGCTGGAAAGTTTGAGTTTGGAGATAAATAATGATATCTCTGTACCAATTTTCATCGGTACTAATAAGGAAAAGTGACTCGTCAGGTAACGAATCAACTGCTACCTTTTCCGTAGTAGTGTGGGGAAAGTCACAAATCAACTCAGCGAAAACTAGGGACTTCTTCGACGTGGCACGATCAAATTACAAATCGAATTCCTGGAGAATAACAATCCACTTGGAGTACTTTCCCCCCAGCAATTGACGTGTCAATATGTGTTGCATGGGGTTACAGTGTGAAATCACTGTAGTCTTCCTGGAGAGAATATAGTGACAAAAACGTTGGACCGCTTGAACAGCAGCGAGGGCCAGCTTCTCAACATGTTGATACTTGACTTCTGTGGATGATAAATTTCTACTCAAGTAATAAATGACATGTTCATCGTGGTGATCATCCTCCTGAACAAGGACCATACCGATGGTATACTCAGACGCAGCTAGATAAAGAAAGTAATCTCGATTATAATCTGGAGGGAACAGAAGAGGAGCTTTTGTGAGAGATAATTTTAAAGCTTCAAAGGCATTGTTGACAACCTTATCCCATACAAACTCCGAGTCTTTCTTTAAAAGACATGTGAAACCTCGAGTAATCTTGGCGTAGTTCAGGATGAACCGACGAAGAAAGTTTGTTTTCCCCTGCAAAATTTGTAACTGGCGTAAAGAAGAAGGAGGAGGTAGATTAAGAATTGCCTCGAACTTGATAGGATCAACCCGGATCCCATGGCGTGAAACAATGAAACCAAGAAGACGACAAGATTCTACGCAAAAAACACATTTATGAGGGTTTAGTCGAATGCGATAGAATCGACAACGAACGAAGATCGCATGGAGATGATTAGGGTGATCGACCCTACGCAAAGAGTGAGCCGGCAAATCGTCCAGATAGGGTTGAACAATATGCTTGATATCGTGAAAGGCGTAAGACATAGCACGCTGGAACGTAGCACCTGCGTTCTTCAGACCGAAAGGGAGTTTCCTGTAGGCGAAAGTACCCCAAGGACAAATAAAAGCCATTTTATGTTGGTCCTCGGGAGCTATATTGATTTGATTATAGCCAGAAAATCCATCCATGAGGGAAAATATTTCACTACCGGCACAGTCATCGACTATTTGGTCAACGAAAGGGGTTGGAAAATTGTCCTTTGGACAAGCTTTGTTGATATCCCGATAATCAACACAAACGCGTATACTACCACCCTTTTTATCAATTGGTACTGGATTGGACACCCATTCTGTCAATGCCACAGGATAAATAAAACCGGCTTTAAGGAGTTTTTCAACTTCAAGCTTAATAGTTGTCGCTTTACGTGGATGGACAGGACGGAGGCGTTGTCGAACTGGCTTGGCTCTAGGGTAAGTCTTAATGTTGTGGACCACAATAGAAGGGTCAATACTCGGCATCTCTTCGTAACGAAATTCTTTAAACAAGGAAGTATAGGTGACAATTTCGTCGGGAGAGCACGAAGCTCCAATATGAACGTTCTCGACGATTTCGGGTTTCACTGAAATATCTATGGGTATCGTGGGTGAAATGTTACTAAGGTTCCCTTCTGCAAACACATCTCATGTAGATCCAGGAACAGTCGTAATAACAACAACGGTCGACGGAGTCGAAATCCATTGGTGGTTCTCCAGAGTCTGTTATTCCAAAAATAGGATGGAACGATGATGTCCATCATCCCAAGGGTTGTCAGTCAAGACGGACATGATCATCTCATCAGTTGGAAAAACAACACGGAAAGGATCAGGAGACAACTCCTCACAAGAAGAAGTAAGAGGGTTTGTCGATTGAATAGCTTGGTAAGTGGACTCAACCGGACTTAACGGCATAACGTCGCCGAAACAAACATGATCTCCAGGATCAGGGACTATCCAAGGGTCGGCAGACACTGGAAGTTCACGAGGCATGGTAGAGATCATGTTAATAGATGCAACTAATGGGCTTGGAATATTGGGTGGTGGTGGTATGGGAAAAGTTCCCATTAACGATGAGTCTTTCAAAAGACCGACTCCAACATTCTCATAACCCGGTGGGGTGTTTGCGATGAACAGCACGTTGCCCGTGCGAGTATCAGCATTAAAGAAATAAATTTGATCAACTGTGAACACTTTGCCCTGGTGAGGAAAACGTAGGACACGGAAAAGGGTTGACATGACAGCACGCATAGAATCAACCCAACTTCGTCCAAGTAGAAGATTATAATCAAGAGGAGTATCGAAAACTTCCACTTCTATCTGAACGGTCTTACCTTCTAGAGTAACAGGCAATGATGGAAGAACACCATATGGTTTGAAACCGGAGCCATTGAAGGCTCGCAAAGTATTTTGTGATTCCATTAATGGTGGAGAGCCAATGGATTTCCAACAAGAAAAAGACATTACGCACGTAGAAGCACCTTCATCAACGACTGTCCGACAAATGCTCTTGTCGGCGACCACAACCTGTATCTGAAATGCAAGTTGTGGAGGTAACCTTGGAATATGATCATCCAAGTTAAATACTATCAAATTCGAATCCATGGGATCAATTCCACCTATCGCTTTCAACAGAGCCCTTCGTTGTGCGGGACAAGACTGAAGGACTTCGAGGGCAGACATCGTTGAGGGTGCTTGGGCCAGATCTTCGACAATACTATAGTTCTGGGCTGCCCTAGCATGAGGATTGAATGCCGACTTCTTAACGACACCTTTGGGAGGTCATAAAACTGTATCAATACTTGGTCTTTCGATATGAAGAGGACCATTGGTAGGTGGATTTGGTGGAGAAGGCTGTACCAAATCGGGAGGTAAATCATCAACTTTTTCCTTAGAAGGAGTATAGTCTTTAGCTCTAGTGGTAAGCGCAACATTATTCTTCGTAGAATCACCAGTGCACATCAAAACATAGGACTGTGTAGAGGTAGATGGTTGGTCATGGATGACCAATGAAGCCTATTGTTGAGACGGGAAGGGTTGAGACAAGACAGCCGGCGTAGAAGGTTTCGGTGTTCCTTGAAGGAACTTGGTGACCTCGGCATGTCTCAGACAATCCTTCATGTAGTGATCATCACCACACATAAGACAAGGATAGCGTGGCTTGCGTTTATCCCAGTCATCAACAGGAGGTGGTTTGGTTTGTTCATTAGGATTGTTGTTTTTACCCTCCTTATTCTTGCCTCTCCCTTTTCTAGATTTAGTCTTACCGGCCGGCGTGGACTGAACAGCGTTCACTTCAGAAGTTTTACCGGTGGGAGGAGCAGGAGACAGAGCACTTTGTATATTAGAAGAATTGGATTTTGGGGTTGTAGTGGACACGGAATGTGAGTGGCTATGAGTGGATCCAATCACACCATCAGCTGCATGCGAGACAGCTGGAGCAGTAGAAGTAGTAGAAGTACCGGGATGAGGTAGATCTTCCAGTAAATCATACAAAGTTCCCGTTTGCGAATAAACGAGATAGAGATACTGAGCACGGCTAATAGCCTGCTCTTCGTTGACAACACCGCCCATAGCAATGTCTTTTCCAATTTTGTTTACAAAGGATTTTGTAAACCATTCTGCCAGTAACTGATCAGGAAGTTCAAGTTTGATGAGACGTCTCCTTCATCGCCACTCATGAATATGATCAGATATATGAGTGCTTGTGCTTTGTTTGAAAGAGGTTAAAATCTCAGTTCCAGTATCATAACGGATTGGTAACTGGTAATTTTTTACAAAAGCCATCGCAAGGGTGTTCAAATCAGAAAAGAAACCTCGTGGTAATTCAATGTACCACTTCGCAGTAGCACCAGTAAGAGTTCGTTGAAAAAGACGCAGTCTAATGGAGTCATCCATCAACGAGTTGGATGAACACCATAAGTGGAAAGTCATGACATGATTATTTGGGTCCTCTCCCACCTTCCCATCGAATTTGGGAATGTCTGATGGAAGCTTTGCAGGAATAGCAGGCCATTGGGGAGAGTGACGAATAGGATCATTAAGAATCCTAGAAAAATCGGGTAAATCCAGCGTAGAAAGAAAAGGCAATTGTCGATTCACCTGTGGATACTGGTGACTTTGGGGCGGAAGCCCAGTCGGTAGACCAGTGGGAGCATATGCAGTTTTCCCCCAGAGAGAAGATCCTGGTTGACCCTGTGGTGGTTGAATAGGATAGTAACCCCAAGGATTTTGACCTTGAGTTTGGGGTTGAGTAGTTTGACCAGAACMCCAGATAGGATTAGTCACCCCTGGATACGGTTGGCCTGGAGTAGGGACARCTTGTTGCCCCCCAGTATTTTGTGGAAAATTCTGTATAAGTTGATTCCAATACTGGGCCAAAGYAGGAGGTATGTTTTGTCCTAACGGTGAGGTCGGTGCCCCTACCAAAGGAATAGTTCCACCCRGAGGTTGTATACCAACTGTAGKTTGTACAATAGTTGYAGTATGTCCGGGAAAAGGAAACGTACTACCCTGACCAACAACAGGAACTTGTATATTAGGTGCAATGGTCARAATAATGCTACCAGCATTAGGATTACCAGTAGGAAACTGAGGTAGTGTYAGGATGAAACYGGGAATAGGATGCCCAGGAAACTGAGGACCACCTGGAGAACCAGCTGGAGTTTGAGGTGGTGTTGGATGTGGAGCATTCAACGTAGGATTTAACGCATGGTAACCAGGAGGTAGATTTAGAGTAGCCTCAGGTATTCTCTGAGTGTTAATAGGTGCAAGAGTAGTCGTCGGAATCGTAGTTTGGACACTTGAAGTAATAGCGAGATGAGCCATCTCGGGAGGGAGAATAAAATGATAAGTAGTAGTCTCGGGTGCAGTTCCTGGTTCAAGAGACTCAGGAGGGCTGATGATTTCGTAGACAGGGGATTCAGTACCAAACAAGACTCGTCGAAAATCACCGGACCAAGACGGATCTTGGCCTACTACACTGTGAGAAGGCCCAGCAATTGATTCAGTATCCGGAAGATCGTCACTAGAAATATGAAAACGTCCTACAGGTCGTTCACCACGACGAACACGATAATCCTCTATAGTATTGGTAATTCAAAATTCCATAAGAGGATCAGTGATTTGTGTTTGTGGAGGTGGTGTAAAGACTTATGGGACGTCACTTATGTCCATGTGCGGTAAAGTAACAAGAGGGATTTCACCCGGACGAGGAGATTCCTCAGGGGTATCCTCAGGTGTTGTTGTGTGCAAAGGTTGTGAAGCTTCCGGATGTTCCGGAGACAAACCTTGCATCCTACGCGAACGTCGCGGGGGAGAAATTGTAAATGAGTAACAAAATCCCCAACGAAAATCCTATGGTCAACTACGAGAAAATAACAGCATGCACTAGTAAACAAAATCTAGAGACAAACACCAAGCAAACAATACCTTCTGATATCGAAGCCACTAGTTGGTGATGAAATCCAACGTCACAACAACGAGACGAGAAGAGGCAGGGCTAGGGTGGAAAAGTTACGTTGACAACCTGCTTAACAGACTTACGACCTGGTGCAAGCTCCCACACATAATCGTGGGTATACCCTCCAAGGAGCCCGAGTGAGTTTGATCAACGTCGATTCCAGGTACTACAGAGACTTTCCCCTCCACAGTCACCTTGGGTAAGAGCCTAGAGAGAAGAGCCACTAAGGTTACCATAGACAACAGTACCGCCTGGGGAAACAGTCGTCAGTCCGATCCACACGCAAAGGCAGGGTATCAAGCCCGTAATCAACTCAAAGGATTCCACTCATAATTGTGGGTATACCTCGGAGTGACCCCCATAATACGTGCAACCTCTAAACCGATGTCAATAGAGCAGGTTAGTATCCCTGTCAACACCAATGCGACCTAATACTTGACCCTTGTGTTAGAAGGGCTTCCCAGGACAATATGCGGCCAATGGAATTTTACACTCCCTATCTCAAGATGCTATTGTGTGTTTTTGAGCGTTGGAGAGTGTGTCTTTCTTCTTACTCCAAAGCACTACCCTAGCTAAATGTTGGTGTAAAAGAGCCCTATAAAAAAGTTACTAGATCAATTTTAATATTGCGCAAATGTTTTTAAATGGCTGTTGTATACTCAAAGGCAACGGAAGTGAAACTCAATGATGTGTGAATCTGACCCAATTAATGCAAGGATATGATGAAATTGTAATCTTTTTCATTTGATGAATCCTAGTTATGGGAGAGAGGGAACACTTCCTGAATCAATCTCATTATGACAATGCAAATGCAATGCTCAACTTCCTTTGTGATATGAATGCAAATAATCACTTTTCAATAAACAATAACTAAATGTCTTTTTCACAACTTCAATACTTTTACAATGTTGATTTTCAAAGGTGTTTCAAAGGTAAAACAAAGATCTTGAAAGAAAACATACGGTTCACCTTCCAAGAAGAACTCTAATAAATGAGAAAAGAAAACCAAAATATAAAGACTCAATCAAATAACCCAATCCAATACTTTCAATGGAAGCAAAAACAAAAACAAACCAAAAGAGCTTCTCAATGCAAATGAAAATTGTCCTTTTGGACCAACAAGTACAAGAGAAATCTCAAAATCTTAACTTCCAATGAATCACTGATTCTTAACCAACATAACACATTCAACTCTAGTAATCAGAGAGAAGAAAAATGCCAAAAAGGGTTAAGAGATGAAAGTCAAGTGATCAGAGCAAGAACAAGCCTAGAAACCCTAGATCAAGTCCAACAAGCAAAAGAAAGCAAAAAGAGGCAAGCCAGTAATCCAAAGAGCCAAAAAGACTTAAATCAACCTTACTGAGCTATTGCAAAAGTCAAAACTTGATTTCAAAAAAATTTCAAAATTTGCCCGCAGGCAAGCCTTGGACACAGTGCGAGAAACTAAAATTCTCGCAGGCCAGTTAAGTGCAGAATGCAAACTTTTCTCACTAGAGTGTATAAGCAAGGTGCGAACTATCAGGGTTCTCGCAGGCTGCTAATGGGCACAGTGCGGGAATCCCTGAAACTAATAAAAAATTTGAAAAATCAAGCAAAACTCAAACTGGCTTTTGGACCCAGAAGGTCACTCAGGGTATCCTGAGGACTCAGAGATTTACAAATCAAGAGAAAAAGGTAACCAGAGCAAATGGCCACAGAAAATCTAGAAACCAAAAAAACAAAAGTGAAAGGTTCCCCAATGGAGTCGCCAATTTTTTTTCAGGATAAATTCGTGAGTGCGGACACAGACCAATCTCCCTAGATCCACCTAGATCTAGAACAAAATGAGACAGAATACTACTCTTTCCCTAGATCTAGATTATTGAATGAGCTAAGAGAAATGGATAGTGGACATACCTTATGAACACTCTCCTTAAATCTCTGTTGTTCCTTGCTCCGCTTCGATGCTCTTGTACCGTCCAATCACAACAGTACAAACCAATCGAAGTACAAGCAAATTAATGTATTCAATACCTAGTCTATACATGTGATCAAGGAATCATGTAATAAGATGACATCATCATTATGGGAAAGRGACATATTCATGTATTGAATTAACTGAAAGAGAAATATACAACCTGAGCCTTGATGTCGTAGATCTCCTTTCAATGGCTTCTAGTTCTGACACACACACTTGCTCATGCATGAAGAAAATCAACCACATAAGATGACCTTGCTATTGTCCTTTGCTGTTGTAGCTTCAGTCCTCTATACAGTCTTACCCTGATTCTCCAATCAATCTCTTCCTAGCTTGCTTCTAATATTTCTTGTTAACCCTTTCCATGAGCAATCTCCTCAATATATAGGAGAATATAGTTTAGTTACTTGGATAGAGAATGATCCCAAAATATCTGGAAAGTCAGTATTTTGCCAACCATTCGAAAGCCAACTCATCCTTCTAGAAGATTCTTTCTAGAAGGATCGAGAACTCATCCATTTTCCTTCTTTAGAAACATGTCCACACCCTGAATTTGAGTGCAGTGCGAGAAGTTCGCAATCAAGCTGAAGGCAGTCTGCGGGAATTAAGGATTCTCGCAGGAGAGTATATATGCAGCCTGCGAACTATCTTTAAACTAAGTTTTCTGGAAACTGACAAGTGTAATTTTTCTCATGAAAATGTTCTCAGTAAAGAGCTTGATTTCCTATTATCATGACACTGTCATGACATCATCCCGATGACCAAAAATGTGGATAACATTAGTACCCATGACTCCATTTGCATCTTCGGTACTGTTACCCAGTAGCATTCTTCCCCACATGAGTTGTCCCATTCATAACACCTTTTTCCACTTTTTGACACTCATGTTGTTTTTTCATTACCCTTTAGGGATGGGAGTCCCGATAGTATTTCATCATGTCGTGAATCAGCCAACATACTCCTTCTCCTCATTTTTCTATCTTTCCCACACGGACTCCCAAATTATCTCTTCACGGTTCTATTTTTTAACAGCACCTCCGCAGTATCATGAACCCTCCATTTCATCCACAATCAATTTGCCCATCTGCGAACCTACCTTCATTTCACCTACCTCATACAGAAACTCACCAATGGGGCCCCCACCCTTCATCAATTTTCCAAGCAAGTTATTCCCTACATGAGCCACCCATATCACACTAGGGCACCCGTTTCTGTATTTGTACATTTCTCCCCAAAATTATTCGTTATTTATTGTACAAACGCTTTTTCATTACATTATTTTTTATTTTTTTTCGCCACCTTTGGCGACTTGCTTCCTTCCTTTTGGCCAAACGCAACCCATGTCACCCTTGGTTGGAGAAATACTTATCATCTACCCTTTTCGGTATTTTCCATATCTTCAGAGTACCCCATAGGTCACTTACCTCTACCCTCTGAATTTGTTCACCTTGTCCCGCCTCTGGCACAACTTATCACCGGTCTTGTCGTCCCCCTAACACTCAACCTCGTTACATGGTTGCGACCACTCTTTATCTCATACATCCTCCAACCAAGGGAAGTCTGGAGTCTTTCCACTTCTTGACTTTTTCCCTGTACCTCTGCCACTTCCTCACCTCAGTAGATTTCATGAAGCCCTTTGCTTCTGGGAGTCGCATTCCCTTTTTGTCGACATCAGCACCATTTTCCAGAAGGGTGACAATATCTTGATTCTCATTCTCCACTCAATGAGAGATCTTGGAGGGAACAGGGTGAAACACCATTGCTCCTTACTGTCGTTGACCCCCGTAACATTTGACGCCAACACTTTCTCATGTTATGGTGGGTCTTACTTTGTGACTATTGCAATTAGTTCTTTCATTTGTCGAAGGCCTCTGAACTTGGTAGGGCTATCAATGCCCGCATCACCGCTGATACTTATTACTGCGATCACTGCCTATTATTCAGAGTATGTTCCTTTGCAAAATTTTCTTCTGCCTTTATCATCATTGCCCCCGAGGGAGCTGCAGTTGTCTACACCAACACTTTAGTCATCTTTTTTCAGAGTTACATGACACGAGCATGGGGCATGCCCGCCTCGTTTGTACACATTTTTCTATTTTGCGCACCTCATAGAAGATTGGGTCCTACCTGTTCTTTTTTTCTCCAAAGGATCGCTCTGAACGATCCCACCGTTTCTCTATATTACAACAACGTTCTCAGTAGAAGAAACATTGATGGTTTTCAGCTATACCTATGCTCCTAACCTCATCCATCAGGGGGCATCTGTTATCACTGAAATTTCGTCTGCACATGGTTACAAGAGCTCAGCATCGTCAAACAGTAATGAAGTCATTCATGGCCCTAAATTAATCTTTAGCATTCAAAAAAGGGAAAAAACTATAAAAATTAGTGAAAATTTGAAGAGCGCTTTGCAGACATTGGTCGCGCGCGCACATGCGTGAAACAGGAACATAGAAAGCGCGCATATGTGCACGATGCGTGACTGTTGGCGCAAAAATATGTGCTCCTGCTAAACGGCGCATTTATGAAAGTGGTCGTCCTCCCAACCACGTATGGTTCATCTCCCAAGCCGATTTAACCGTCAAATCTGGGCTGAATCCGACTGGTGGGTTGGTCAAAGACCCAATAATGCCCTAAATGGCCTCTTTTCACACTACAAAGCAGTTACACAATAACCCAATGCAATGCTATAAAAAGCCATGAATGCACCTCATTTTCTCAAGGAATTCAAAGTAATGTTATGTTGCCTATATTGTTTTAAGGACCCCATCCTTGACAAAAGCACTTTGGCACCATTACATTGGACAATCCATCTCACCATTGAGTGGATTTGTAAGGAGTTCTTTCATCACCATTTTCATTTTCTTTGTTGTAAGAAGAGACAACTAGTGAGGGTCCAAGAGCCTTCCCTTGGAGGAAGAAGGGACTCATAGTCCCCTTTCTTCTTGGTGCTTTGTTTTCATCAATAGATCAGCCTCAAAACATTGGTGACATGGATCTTTTTGTTCTTTTCATTTCTATGTCCCTATGCTCATGATTTTAATTTTTATTGTATCTATTAGTTTAATTCTTTAGTTATAGTTTTGTTTTTTCTTTCTCTAACTCTTTTCTCTACAGTTGTCCTGCTCAGAAGACCCAACTGGGCATGCAAGCACCTCTTATTTGCTCACCAAGGTGACGAAAGAGGCACAATAAAAACTATGAGGCCTAGACTCATATACATCATGATGTTTCCATAAATAAGGTTGGCCCAAAAAAACATCACAAACTTCGAGAGGAGCAACATCACACAATACCTTGTATTTGAAGGGCTTGATGGTGTACGATAGTCGGGACTGTTGGCTTACACGGAGATTGCTTCCTTGGCAGATCCATCCAATGGTGTAGGGTTGTGGGTGCAGTGTTGTCGAAAGGGCCAACCGCTTGATGACCTCTACTGAGATGAGGTTCTTCTGGCTACCGCTATCAATGATGAATTGTAGTGGGGTGCCTTTTACCCACATCTGTGAATGGAAGAGGCATTCTCATTCTTCTGGCTCGTCTGGTTCACCAGGCTGAAGCTTGGTGGTAGAAACGGTGGCACTGGGTTCTACATCAATGATCCATCTTCCCCTTTCTAGTTATATCTCAAAGTCATAACCCACATCTGATTCAGAGGCTTTCACTTCAACCACCAGCGACTGCTTTGAGCGGCAGTCAGGAGTGTTATGCCAAGGGATTTTATGGAAATCACACCACTTCTCGGTATCTTTCTTTGTCTTTTCAGTGTCTTTATTTGCTTGCGTCTTGGAATGGTTGTCCTGATACTTTCCATCTTTGCTCTGTCCTTTTTTCTATGGGTTGGGGATGCCCTTTCCTATATTTTGTTGTGAGGGGTTCCCAGGCCCAAATTTTCGCATCTTTTGTTTGAGCTTCTGCTCAATTTTGACGGCATATCAGTAGGCTGCATCCAAGGATGAGATGTCCAGAAATTCAATTTTGGTATGGATGTATCTATGCAGAGAACTACAATACTTTAGCACCATATGTCACTCTGAATCTTTGATACCCAGCTTGGTGCACAAGGTATGGAAGATATTTGTGAAATCTGACACTGTTTGGTCTCTTTCTTGCCACAGTGTGGTCCATTTGGTATACAAGTCATCATAACTTCTAACAGGGTAGTATTGTTCCTTAACAGAATCCCTGAAGGATTCCCAAGTGGTTGTGACTGTAAATGATGAGGGTTCCTCTATTTCCTTTTTCTCACAGAAAGTTTCCCACCAATATTTGACATGGGGAACGACTTTGAGGAGCGCAAAAGTAATCTTTTCTCTATTCGAAAAGTTATGGAAAGAAAAATAACCTTATAGTAGATTCAACCACTTTTCTACAACATCTATGTCTATCTGACCTTCAAATATAGGAATATCAAAGTTTATTTGTACCTTGAAGGGGGCGGTGCCTCTGCTCGAATAAGATCTATTGTTTGTTGGTAGTCGCCGAAGGATTTGCGTGAAACTATCCATCATCTCGTTCCTTTGTTGTGTGAGGGATTCCTCAATCAACAGTTTGAAAGGATCTCCTGTCCCATCATATTTATTTTCTCCTGCCATGAGAGGTCGCTTGGGCATGCGAGATATTTTTTCCTTAAGAGAATCAAGATCGAGATCCAACTCTTTGTACTCCGACCTCATTGGGGACATGCATTAAGACAACAAGGAGAAGACCGCTCTAATACCACTAATCCAGATTTTATGAGAAGAATGAAATGAATATAGATTATTAACAAGTGCTTATCACAAAATAACAGAGATACAACAAAACGGGTTTTCTATTCAATAAGGAAATAAGCTGAAACTATAAAATGGAGTGGAAACAAGCTTGTTGGAATGGTGGCAGCTTATCTCTGAGAAGAGATGTAACGGTTGCACTCATTTGAAAGAAGATGATTACAATGAGGATATGAAGGGATTTTTACAATAAAAAGGAATGCCAAAAACCCTAGACATCCAAAAACCTAACCCTAGGAGATGAAGCACCAAAAGTCATGTGGGCCCCGTCTAGTTAAGTTAGTACATCAACTTCCCGAGGTCATAACGTTTGCATACGATCTTCGTTTTAGGTGTATGATAGCCCATTAGAAAGGTATCGTCAAGGAGATTATTTTCCGGGGCTCAATATGCCTTTTTATATCATTAAGAATCTCAATATTGAAAATCCTTCATTAGGCCCTCAAAATGGCCCCGGAAGTTAAAACTGCTAAAAATAGTAAATTGCCAAAATTGCCAGAAAACTATTTTGAGCTAGTTGGAAGAGGTGGGTGGCCATCGATATCCACCTAGATCAGTTGAGAAATGCATATTACTGGCCAGGTATAAGAAAAAAATTGATAAAATTTTTGAACAAATGTAGAATCTGCCAACAAGCAAAAGGCAAAAGATAGAACACTGGATTGTATCAACCATTGCAAATACCAGAGAGGCTTTGGGATGCAATAAGCATGGATTTTGTGTTGGGACTTCCAATAACACAAAGAGGATGTGATTCCATATTTGTGGTGGTGGATATATTTTCAAATATGGCACACTTTATCCCATGCTAGAAGACCAGTGATGCAACACATGTTGCAAATTTATTTTTCAAGGAAGTTGTTCGACTTCATGGATTACCCAAAAGTGTTGTCTCAGACAAAGATACCAAATTCGTTGGTCATTTCTGGAGAACAGTGTGGAAGAAGTTCGGGAGAGATTTTTTCTTAAGCTCAGCCTATCACCCTCAGACAAATGGACATACTGAGGTGGTGAACAAAAGTTTGGGAAACTTATTGAGGAGTCTGGTTACTAAGAATGGTAATCAGTGGGATCAAATTCTGACACAAGTAGAATTTTCATACAATGACTCACCAAAAAGGAGCACTGGAAAGAGCCCATTCCAAATATTGTATGGAATGCAACCAAGAGGAGTAGCTCAATTGAGAGACTTGGAACAGATTGAGATCAGAAGCACTAGAGCAAAAGTTTTTTTTGCATAAATGTAGAAGCTCCATAACCATATTAAAGAGAAGTTCAAAAATCTAGCCAAGAGTACAAGCACAGAGTTGATCAACATCACAGAGAGCTTCAATTTGAAGTAGGAGATCAGGTTTTGGCACATCTCAAGAAATAAAGGTTCCCTAGGGGAACATATAACAAGTTGAAGATGAAGAAGATAGGGCCATGTAAGATCTTAAGAAAGTTTGATGAAAATTCCTATGAGATTAAGCTTCCAGATGGTGTGGGAATATCACCCATATTCAACATATTAGACCTGTATCCATACAAGGAAAATGAAAAAGAAATATCTGAAGATCAAGAGAAGATTCAGTGGGAGAAACAAATGCCTATAGTATAAAAACCACAGATGGAGAAAAACGTTGATCAAAGGATTGGCAATAAGACCAGCAGGAAGACCTATTTTGAATATTTGGTCAAGTGGAAAGGACACCCGATAGAAGATGCCAGTTGAGAAAATGAAGTTGATATCCAGAAGCATGGAAAGTTGGTGAAGGAGCTCATGGACAGGATTCCATGAATTTTTATCCAGGGGAGTATGATGCAGGAGCATCACCAGCAAGAACGTATGGAAGGACATCTCAGCGCCTTCGAATCATTTCAAAATCTTGAACGTCGGTGTTTTCTGCAAATATTTTGGAGCTGATTGAAAAACTGAAGAAGATCAAATGATTTGGAGTTGAATGATCATGAGTGATCTGGGAGTTTCACTCCTAGTCTTGAATGTAAAGGAACTTAGGTAGTGGTTAGGCTTCATTTTGTGAGTAGACAAGTCGTCGGAGGGAACCCTAGGAACCCTCTAAGATAAATGGAGGTTTTTTACACCCGAATGAGGTTACTGCAAGTTAGTAGGAGTTTGTTGTGATTTAGTTGTTGCTGAATTTTGTTGTTGTTTTATCATAGTTGTAGCCATTTACTTTTGAATGAATATAACAAAGGAAAACTGATCCAATGCATGGTGTTTCTATTGTTTACAATCTCCTGTTATTTTGTTTTCACGAATGAATGATTTGTGTTGTTGAGTATATGAAATTGTGAAATGTTTAAATAAGTTTCATTTGTTCTCTTCGTTGAGTTCATGAAAGGTGTGCATATAGTCCACAAGGAGTGCATTG
The DNA here is from genome assembly GCA_009831015.1 of Picea engelmannii. Taxonomy (NCBI): domain Eukaryota; kingdom Viridiplantae; phylum Streptophyta; class Pinopsida; order Pinales; family Pinaceae; genus Picea; species Picea engelmannii. The sequence goes on from ML849204.1 coordinate 35,609, forward strand.
ACATAGTCTCTTTCGAATCAGAAAGATGAGGAAAGATTGTGTGGAACTGTCCCTTTGCAAGGAGTACAAAGAGACTGTTGCAAGGTGTGCACAATCACCGTGAGAACTTAAGTCTTGTGTGATAACCTATTGCAAGGAGTGCACAGATTCAAAAATCGACGAAGTGTCAAGAATGGGACTACGAGGCACAAGGAGTGTGTAAAGAGATTTATTTTGAAGAAATCACTAAGTCTGGATCTCGTCAGATATTTTGAGTTCACAAGGAGAGCATAAAAATCAATCTTAGGAGAGATAGCAACCAAGAATCAACAGAGAGGAAAAATTCGGTTGAAAGTTATGAAGTGACAGTTGATCTTTGCTCAGAGGAAGTGAGATCATCCCAGACCATCGAATCTGGGAAAAGTTACGTTGTTGTTAATCGCAGGTTCTTTCGAGACTTCGCGGATCAGAGAATTTGAAGTGTCGAGGAGAGAAAAATCCTAAAACCTGAAGTCCGAAGTAAATCTACACCGTCAAATCCAAAAGGATGCGTGGTGACAGATTGTGAGCTTCGGATAAAAACTTGTGGGTTTTAGTTGAGATTTGAAGTTCCCGAAACCCGAAGTCCAAAGTGAATCTGGATCGTCAGATCTAGAGGGAAGGGTGGAATAAATCCACGCACTTCAAGAGAGAGAAAACGTTGAGAGTTGAGATTTTCGAAGTCTGAAATATTGAAAGAGTTAGAGCCATCAATTTGAGGAGGACACACGGCAGGAGATCTGTAATTGCAGAGAAAGTAAGGTTTGAGAATTGAAAACTTCAAAACCCGATTCACGAAGCAAATCACGACCGTTGATTTGAAAGGGGTAGATCTGAGTCATTGATTTGAAAGGAATAAAATTTGGGTCGCTGATCAAGAGAGCTCACCCAAGATCACAAGATCAACGATCACGCTGAATTGCGGGGTCAGAACGTGCTCAAGTTTTAAAATTTTGAGAGCGAGACGCAATTGAAACCATAGTATCACCAAAAGGACACATGGCGACTGGTAGTGAATTGTAGGGAGAAAATCAGGTTGATCTCAAACCACTTTAGGTCATGCCTGTAGTCGTGTGTTTATGCGAGTACATAGCCGAGGTCACATATGGGAAGGGGATAACGAAAGAGGAGCTAGCTCCTAGAACTGGCAGTTCAGTAGCACAAAAGGAGAGGTTGTGAGTGCCATAGAACCTACACCAGGAGACTGGAAGGGCCTATGTTATCTCACTAGTGAGACGATTAAGGTTTTAGAGAGCCAATTCTTTGAGAATCAAAGATCCTTGACCAGGAGGTTGAGCATCCCAAGGAGAGAAGGGGGTCTATATCACTCCCCCTGGAACCATGCCTATGTGCTCTTTATCCAATCATTTACCTTTTGATCTAATAAATCTCTCCCCCTTTGTCATCAATGGAAAATGTATATTTCCATCTAGGGTTTCTCCCCCTAACTGAACTGTCCTTGGGGATACTCCCCCTGACCGATCTCTTCCTGAAACTAATCCCCCAACCTAAACTATCCTCTTTATGGCGTTTCCTTGTGTAAATATAATACATATAAGATAATCATTCAAAAGCATTCATTTTGGAGTAGAAATTACTTCGATTCTCTGGCGAAAATACTCAAAGGATTCCCTTGGAAGTGGGTTTCTAAATATGTCTGCACTTGTTCTTTTGTGCCCACATATTCAACTCTGATGTGATACTTTATTGGAATCTGCTTCATCTTGGAGTGCATCACCGATTTCTTTGAGATAATTATGGTGCTTGTATTATCACAATATATTGGAATGGGATCATCATACTCAACTTGTATATCTGTCAAAGTTTGTTTCATTAATAGAACCTAAGTACAACATCCTGTTGTTGCAATATACTCTGCTTCGGCTGTAGATAAATATATTGATGATCATTTCTTGCTTAGACAAGATACTAAACACTCACCCAAGTAGAATGTTGGTCCACTAGTGCTTCATCGGTCATCAATGCAACCTTCCCAATATGCATCTATGTAGGAAATAAGTGATACATCCTTTCCTTTTGGATACCATAATCCAAACTCTTATGTTCCTTTGAGATATCTGAAAATCCTCTTCACTGCTAATACATGTTATTCCTTTGGTGCTTCTTGAAATCATTCCACCCGTCCAACTTATTTCATTACATCTGGTCTAGATGTTGTCAACTATAGTAAGATACTAATCATTGACCTGTATTTCCTCAAGTTTGTAGACTTTGAATCATCATCTTTGCTCAACTTGCAACTAGTTTTCATAGGAGTGGTAACTCATTTGTAATCTTCCATTCTGAACCTCTTTAGCATTTCTCTGATATACTTAGTTTGAGAAATAAAAATTCCTTTGTTTCTTTGACATATATGAAGACCTAGAAAGAAGGATAGTTCTCTAAGTAATGACATTTCAAATTCATTTTGCATATCCTTTGCAAATTTATTGATGTAGAGGTTGTTGTCTGCACTTCCTTTTTTGTAGATATTTATCCAGTCTAGAGTACCATGCTCTAGGAACCAATTGTTCAATGTAGACTTCTTCTTCAAGTTCCCCATTCATAAAAGATGATTTCACGTCCATATCTGTCCATACTTTTCAAGACTTTGCTACACAATTGTCCATAATTTTGACTCATATGTCAATGTACTATCATGAAGTACTACTACACATGATTAATCTATCATATTGTACTTTTTCTAACTGAATGCACTGAATCTGTCTACTCAAATTATGTAAGCTTCTCGAAGGATGGTTCTCTAGTCTGTCTCGGATACTGCATAGACTCCCCCTGTCTATTATTCATATTATCTGGGAGTCTCTAAGCCATATGGATCAGAAAATTTGTTGCTCTGAAGTGTATTCATCATCATCTTCATTAGTAGATTCATCATCTCTCTGATATTTGACTTCTTTCTTTTTGTCTGTGGATTCATCTTTCACTACAATTCCTGAAATTACAATCTCTTGAACATGATCCTTATTTACCTGTCCTTCTTTTCTTTCAGTTATTTTCCAAATCTTTATGTATCTGACATCTTTCCTTTTCTCTGTAGAATTTTCTTCATCTCATTTTATTTCCAATCTTGCGATCTCTAGGACCTAGTCTTTGTTCACCTATTCTTTTTTTTTTGAACAACCACTGTCAATATACCAACCACGCTTATTCTGCTTAGCTTGTAGAGAGAGTGTGCATTATTCATTGCTATATCAATTCTTCTTTCTTATCCATGTGCTCTTCCGAGGCTCATGTTTTTTATTGTTGTTATTATGTTTTGGTTCTCTAGGAGGGTCTGTCATTCTACAATCTTTGGCCATGTGTCCAAAGTTATTGCACTTGTAGCATTCCACTTCAGTGCTCAATGATTCAAACATGTTGTATCTTCTTCTTTGTGTTTCACTAGGCCTTCTTGGATAACCATTTTGTGTATGAATTTAAAATTTGTTTATGTTCCTTCTATTATCTCTACAATTTACAGCTTTATGTCCAAAATTATTGCATGCATAACATAAACCCAAAAAGATAATTTGATACCTGGGAGTTGAAGATCTTTTGAAAGGAGTTACTCTTATGAATCCTTCTTCTTCCTGAGGACTATTTGTTTATGTCGTTCATTGATTCTAAAATTTGAATCTTATCGGTGGAGGAGTGTCCCTGTAATCTTCCTTGTAGGTATTCCTATCCCCTTTGATTGTTTCTGCATAACTTTTTCAATATGTTTCTTGTTCTGTTGCTTTGGATCTTGATCCCTTTTCTGTCTGATTGTATCCAAGTCCAGAATTGTCATGATTAGGCCTTTTACTACCAATAATGTCATCCAAAAATTTTGAATTGTTCTGCATATTTTTCTTTTGAAGATCCTTTCTCAATGTGACAATCTCTTCTTCCAAATTTTCAATGATGGACTATCTCTTTCTTATAACTGCTCTTTGAGTGCTTCTTCAATTCTTTTATATTATTCTATTTGAAAATTCAATTATGTGATGATTTTCTCTAGTTCTTAAGAGTCTTCCTTCTTTTCTAGTTCTGCTTGTAGCTTCTTGTTTTTCATATCTTCTCTTCTTATAACTTCTATGACAGTCAACAATTTTTCTCGGTAGTCAAATTTTGCCTCTTCATATTCTTCTTTGGTGTCTTATTTATCAAATTCTTATACTACCATTAATAGAACTCTTTTTGTCTCACTATCACTAACTTCATCTTCATCTGATGAGGAGATGTCTTCTTTGATTCATAAAATTTTGTTGAAAACTTTCTTTGTGGTTCCTTTTCCTTTATATGTTTGTTTTCTATTTGATTAATCTTCATTATTCCCCTTATTTTTCTTATGAGGACATTTGTTAGAAAAATTACCAATATCATCACAATTAAAACAAATCAATGGAAGCTTACCTTTACATCTGTCGTTGGTTCCCTTGTTCAATCTCTTGACAAAGTTGTTCATTTCTTCATCATCTTCCGAGATGTCACTGTTGCTACTATGTTCTTTTTCTTTTTTCTTTCCCTTTTGCTTTGACCTTTTGGATTCTTTGAAAGCTACTTCTTTTATATTTGGATTTTCCTGTTCAATTCTCATTTCATATGCTGTGAAGATTCCATTTAGTTCATCCATGCTTATTGAGTCTAGATCTTCTCTTTATTCTAGTGTTGATATCTTAGGATCAAATCTCATAGGAAGAGATCTTAGTACCTTTTGAACAATTACAGATTCTTTAATTTCTTCTCCCAATATTATGATTTCATTTACTATTTAATCGACTCGTAAGAAGTAAGATGCAATATTCTCATCTTCCTTCATCTTAGTTGTTCGAACTGACCTCTGTAGGTTTGAATATTTGTTACTTTGACTTTTGAATCTCCTTCATAAATATTTTAAAGTTTGTCCCAAATATCTTTAGCAGATTTACAATTCATAACTTTGGTGTATACCGATTCACCAAGACCATTCAGAAGTGCATTTGTGGCTTTGGAATTATTTTGACTGAGTTTTATTGCTCTTTCACTTGTTGGAAGAATTGTTGGTTCTTTGTATCCATCTACTATAGATTGCCAAATTTCAAATCCATGTTCCTGTATATATGTTTTCATCCTTCTGCTCCAAAATGCATACTTTTGTCCATAAAACTATGGTATTCCATGTTTATACATGTCGTTTCTCTCCATGATCTACCTTTCAATGGTTAAATTGATTCTTGAAGGAACCAACTTTGATACCAATTGTCGGATTACTAAGAGGGGGGGTGAATTAGTAATAGAGAAATAATCCTTTTTAACCACAAAATGCAAGTTTTATATCAATGTAGCATTATCATCCAATAGTTGCAGAGTAAATAAACAATGAACAGATGAGAAATCATACGCATACATATTACACCAAGCTTTTTACATGGAAACCCAAAGCGGGAGAAAACCACATAATGATTTTTCTTATATGTCTTTAAGAATTACATTCATCGAAAGCACCAACTTCCTTTGTTTTCTAGCTGCAACTAGAAGGAGGCTCCAACCCCCTAGTTTCTTAAGCTAAAACTTGAGGGAAGCTCTGACTCCCCAATTCTCTGGTTATAACCAGAAGGAGGATACAATCCTCTATGTTCTCCAGCTACAACCAAAAGGTGGCTACACCCACCTGTCCTTGCCCCATCCAATATCCCTGAAATATAAGTAGAATGATGGAACCAATGTCAAACTATGAATGTGATATATATTGCTATAAACCTATACTGATCAACCTACACCAAACAACCTGTACCAATTTGTACCAAACAACCTATAATCAACATGTACCATAAACAAGTGCATCAACCATGAACCAACCTGTACCTCAACCTGTACCATCAACGAGTGCATCAACCATGCACCAAATATGTACCAATAATGCATCAAATACACATAAACTATGAATAGTAAGTATGTACCAACATCATCAACTATACACCTCATGTATGTGCCAACTCATCAACTACTTGTCTCAACCTTGTACCCAACATGTACCTCAACCAAAATCCCTCATCAATTTCATCATCCAAATCTGATTTTTAACTATGTAATAGACCTGGTATATATGATCACATACCTACAAACCTTCCTCAAGTTTAACAACAAGAGACTAACATCTTCATCAAACTTTACTTTAGTCTCACATGACTAATTTTGGATTAGTCAACAACCCTAACCTGAAATAATCATAACTATGTACTTGTAATGAAGAAAGATCTGAAAATAGTACAAAATGTTTTTCAGTGTCTTTTATGCAATTCCTCCAGGTTTCACTACTTTTGACCTCTCAGAAAAGGAGTTATAGAAAAAATGGCATACCTTGTTGAATTCTGACTTATTCTAGAGAGAGAACTTGTAGAGCGTTCCCCGCACAGAATATTTGTTTTATGGATATGAAAATGTTACACAAAATACTATAGACTATACTCTAACCAATAAATTTCATCTTACTAAATTTGGATCTGTTATGAATAAGTTATGACGTTTTTACCCGAAACACTTGTTTTAGACTAGTTTCAGGACTAGCCACAAACCCTATTTTCCACGGAGTGTAGCTACAAAAATACAATGACCCACAAGCTTAAAGTTTTATCACAACTATTTGGATATGTTTCCTCAATGGCCTCCCAATTTCACAGTTTGAATCATTCTAGAAAAAAAATTATTGCGAAAATGGTGAGATGACCTGTAAATAACATACCTTAGAAAGCATCATCAAAAGAATTTATCCTCCCTTGAATTTCAACCTTCTTTACTTCACCTTCCCTATGAAATTTGGCTTACATATCCTTTGGTTACCTCAGACACTTGTAGATATTCAATATTCTCAATTTTGATTAAAATGAGAGAGCCTTGCCTCTTATTTATACTTTCATGTAGCTTCCTCAAAGGGTTACCTTTTAACCATCTTAACCCACTTTCCTTATTTTAGGGTTAACCCACTTCTAACCACTTGTCCACGTAGTAATTTATCCATTAACTTTATTATTTAAATAATTTATTTTGTATCCACTTTGACTTATAGTACACTCATCACTTCACTTTATTATTTACCTCCTAAAATCTCTTAAACCACTTTCCTTATTTTAGGGCTAACCCACTTCTAACCACTTGTCAACTTAGTAATTTCTCCATTAACTTTATTATTTAAATAATTTATTTTTTACCCGCTTTAAATTATAGTACACTCATCACTTCACTTTATTATATAAATAATTTCTTCTTTGCAACCACTTTGACTACTTTGACCTGTTGGGGCTTCTAGATGAATCGTGAGGGTTCTCCAACTTCATATGGCCATAACTCTTTAACCATGAGGAGTTATGTGATGTTCCACATACTACCGGAAATGGAATGACATGTAATATCCATACAGAATAGTCTTACCTTCAAATAAATTAAAAATCATACCATTATACATCAAAAAACTTGGGTCCATTACCCAAACCTTTGTGCTACCATAATTCTCTACCAAAATTTCTTCAAGGGTTGATATCAATGACAACCAACCCAAATAATCAATATCCTAGGTGGGATCAATTCAATGGAAATGAGTGCAAGAGGAGGCTCCTCAAAATCAGATCGATTCCTCCTAGTATCAGTTGGATCCCCAACAAGATATTATGCATCCTGAAGAGTAGTCTTGGCCCACTTGGGCCTCTGCTCTGGCTCTGCATCTGCATCTTCATGAACTAACTTTGAATTTGAATGTAATGACTCTATATCTAGATCATATGAATCCTATGAATCATAACTCTCATCTAAAGAAGATTCAACATGCGCTTGCTCAGGATGTCTGACGGTTGGAAGAACAAAAGTGTTTGCATGAGGTTGTTGAGGTACATGCGAGACACTTTCGTCGAATTGGACACTCCGCTCAATGATGAGCTGGTCTGAGGAAATATCAATAAGTCTATATCCCTTCACAACGTAGGGGTATCCACCAAAGATAACTCTTTTCTCTATGGATCAAGTGCCTTCCTCTTCTCAGAGGGAATCCTGGCCCATGCATGTGAACCGAAAATAGGAGAGTGGGTCACTTCCAGTTGGAGGTCGCTCCAAGCCTCATAGGGGGTCTTATCCTTAATATATCTATGGGGAGATCTATTTTGTATGTAGGTTGCACAATTAAGTGCTTCATCCCATAGTCTTTGTGAAAGTGACTTTCCATGTAGCATGCAAGATGCCATCTCTTTTAGAGATCTATTTTTTCGCTCAACAAATCCGTTTTTCTACGAAGTATAGGGAACCATGTGATGCAATTGAATCTTTTCCTCATGAAAAATATTTTGTATCTCATGGTTGACATACTCTCCCTTTTTATCTGTTCGAAGGATTTTGATTTTCTTTCCTAACTGTGTCTTAACAAGGGCTTTGAAATCTTTGAGGTGTTGAAAGACCTCTGATTTTTACATGACAAATAAAATCCATGTGAAGCATGATAAATCATCAACAAAAATGAGCACTTACCTTGATTTATTGATTTATGGATGTGGAAAAAATCCCATGAGGTCACTATGGATCAAATCTAAAGGAAAGGAAGCCTTTTGAGTCTTTCCTTTGTTGAATTTCTCTTGCAGGTGTTTTACAAGAACACATCCCTCACAAATTCCTTTGGAGAAGTGGATGTCAACTAGAGCATCAACCATTATCTACTTGTTAATTTGTTGCATATATCTGAAATTTAAGTTCATGAACCTTGTGTGCCATATCCTACTTCTTTCATGATCATGGTAAGCAATACTAGAGAATCTGGTTCAATAAATTAAGAAAATGTGTAGAGTCTAAATTGATGATTTACCTCACTGGTAGAAACCCTCAAATTGGTTTGAATGTCATGGATATCCACTGCATCAGGTGTGAATATGACTCTCTTTCGATAGTCGGATTTTTTCATCAGATATACGGAGATAAGACCGATGGAAATTTTGGAAATGTGTAGCACATTCTTGAAGCTTCTGTTTGTGATTTCAATTCCTCCTTTGTCAGTGACCTCAAATGGAGAGTTGTCCCCCATCAGAATAGGAGAACCTTTTCATGCATACAATGAATATTAGACTTCTTTTGTGGCTTCCATGTGGTGTGATGCACCTAAATCTATGATCCAAGCATCCAGAGAGGATTTGATGGCAATCAAAGCATGACTAGAATTGCCTTTCTTGGGATTCTGGTCTTCTGGCTTCTTCTTCTTGGAACCCTTGGGGATGTGATATCCAAGGTTGTTTTGTTGAAGAATTTGGTCCATTTGATCTATCTATTTCTTCATACATGAGGATTATGGATGGAATCATTTATGGCAGTAAGTGAATTTATCCCTTTTTATTCCCTTTCCACCTTTGGATCTGGAGGCATTGTTGAAGGGTGTTGTGTCTGTTTCGTCACTTGGGTGAGAAAAACAAGGGCACTTACAAGTCTAGTTGGGCCTTCTAGATAAGACATAGGTTATTGCATGAATTATATAATAAAATCACATGAAATAAATAAGAAAATAAACTAAAAACAACTAAGGAAATAAAACTAAAATGGATAAGTAACTTTGAACCAAAATCAATCAACCAAATGACCAAGATTATGCCACCAATGGATAACTATATTAGTTGGAAAAACACCATAGAGAAAGGAGGACTTATGGATCCCCTCTTCCTCCTTGGGAGGGCTCTTGAGTTCCCTGTTGGATATTTCTTCTTAAAATGATAAACAAGAAAGAAAATGGTGAAGAAATTCAAGCCTATTCCCTCAAGAGGTGAGTGGAATGGCCTATTGGAATGTTGCTAGAATGCTCCAAGGAGAAAAGAGGATTCTTAAGGGAGGATTGAGGTAGCATAACAATACTATA
>ML849206.1:3890-21511 GCA_009831015.1 Picea engelmannii
GATTGAGAGGTTGAGAGAGAGCAAGAACAGGAGAATAGTTTCCATTTTCTGAAGAGGAAAGAGCAGCAAAGAGGAGGCACGATTTTCAAGGCAAAGCTGGGCACGAATTTCGAGGCAGCCAACAGTGAAGAAAAATCCGTACGTTACAGATTCCATACAGCAGCACGTTTCTCAAGGAGCTGGGCGCATTTATTGAGCCGTACAGGCCGTACGACCACCGTACAGCAGTGACATAAATTTTGGGCATGTTTTTCGAGGAAACAATACAACATTTAATGCTGGACAGACTGTACGGTACGACTGTCTGCACAGAAAACGAGGTGGCTGTGTGTTGGGTTTCTTCCAGTCATTTTCAAGCACGGAAAACGAGGAAGAGATAAGTTAAATCTGTTGGTTTATTTTTGCTGATGTAATTTCCAGAATTGAAGAAATAAGAAGAACTCCCTCTCTCTCACTGGTTTTCCCCACACTGGGGTTTTTCCAGGGTCGATTTGACCAAAAATTTATTGTGTCATTAAATGTGTGCTTGCTGATATATTTTCTAAGTTTTAAGACAACCATTGAAAAGATTATTTATTTCATGTGTTTCAGTCAAAATTTCATTTCGAAATTTAATGCATATTAATGTTTGCAAATTTCATTAATATTGGGAAAGGGCATTAAACATTTGGAGTGATAAGGAGTGATTGAAACCGGGATTGGGATAAATTGCAGGGTGAGAAAACACAGTAAAAATCAACAATGTTTAATTGGTTGTTAGTTGTTATGCAATGTTTAATTGATTGTTGGAGATAATGTGGGACTTAGGATGTTATGGGTTTTGCGCCTTAGTTGTTATGTAATGTTTAATTTTTTAATAGTTTTGCTCCTGTATATGTGTTTATGATGTATATGGATTTTCCATATCTTATTGTTTTTAATATGATTCTTGTTAGTTTTATTAGTTTGAATGATCGTGATTAAGGAATAAGTAATAGATTATGCATCCTCACTAAATATTTAATATTGTATATGTTATTCACATGGAACTATCATATGTGCCTCGATTGAGACTTCCTTTCTTCTGGAAGGTTGAATACACCGATGCACTAGACTAAATCAGGCTTGTGTTGGACACCTTCTATAGACCCGGGTTTATCATAGAGCTAATGACTTGTCTATTGAGATACACTACCTATGGAAGACTCACACTTGTCCTTATTTGTTGAGATACATTTCCCATAATAGGATTGCACCTAGCCTTTTGTTTTTAGATATATTGCCTAGGAGAGGTTTGCACTTGGCCTTGCTTGTTGAGATACTCTACCTAGGACATACTTGTACCTAGTCTTGTCTATTGACATACATCACCTAAGTAATATTTACACCCGACCTCGTTCAAAGAGATAGATTGCTTAAGGCATACTTGCACCTGGCCTTGTTTGTTGAGTTAAACTACCCAATACAAACTTACAATTGGTTTTAATCATTGAAATATGCTACCTATGACAAGATGTCACAAGATAAAACATAATTGGTTGCATTAGCACAACAACATGCTCTTGAGATATTTAACTTATTTTTTTTGGAAAAAACTCACTTAAAGTATTACTTGACTAGAACCCTACATGACTAAACAAATAATAAAACTTAATAAATACATAAAATGAACCTAGATTTGTAATATGGTCACATGGATCGCTACTTAATCACGTCACAAGCTCTACCTCTACCTTTGAATGCAACCATCCCCATTGCTATCATAAGAGACTAGGTGGAAACCATGGATACGATAGAGTAATGATGTAAAATTCCTCACACAATCCTAAGTTCATTGAGCATGTTCTAGATATATGTTCAAAAACCAATTACATGCAATATAACTTGGGAGCATGAAGAATCTTAGGTCCCTAATATTGAAGGATTTGTATTGCGGTCAACATGGAACAAGAAGTCTTTCTGCAGAGGGATTAACAACATAGCTTGCTACATAAAAATGAACATTTCTCCTCACATTTGGTTTCACAAGAAAGACCTTCTCAATCAACACATTTGGATGTAGATTTTAGATATTAATGCTAAGAATATTTATATAGCAGCTTGTTACTTTGCACCTATCAATTATACTTTTTATAAGAAAATCATTCTAGATAAGAATTGTCCCTACAAAAACTTAGAAGTCCTTTAAAAATTAGAAGGAATGGAAAGATCCATGTTAACCTTTAAAAATTTAAGTCCTACATATTGGGCAAAAGCAATCCGTACAACTATCTACGTAAGGAACAGATCTCCAACTGCTTCTTTGGATGGAATCACACCTTATGAAGCATGGTTTGGTTTCAAACCTCGAGTTAAACATCTCAGAGTTTTTGGATCAGTATGTTATGCCTTAGTTCCGAAAGAAAAAAGAACTAAGCTTGACTAAAGAGGCCTGAAATGCACAATGATTGGGTATTCTGATGAGAAGAAAGGGTATCGACTTTTGTCCAATGGCAAATTTATTGTGAGCAGGGATGTAGTTTTTGACGAAACTGAAAGTAAGAGTGCCGAAGAAATAGAAAGTCTTCTTAAAAGAAATCAAAGAAAAGGAAAAATGCAAAGTCAACCAAATTCACATAATTGGTATGAACTTGGTTTTCCTTCATCTGACGATGATACATCCAGTCCATTTACTTCGACAACATCATCAGGGGCTTCCAACAGTTCATCGGACTCTCCTAGCAGCGACAATTTATCTGACAATAATTCTCCACCTCCAGAATCTTCAACTGATCGACGAACATCAATTTACATTAATCCAATTTACAATAATGGAAATTCAGATCCTCAAACAAGTGAACATCAACTACCAAAATGGGCAGTTCAACTTTTGCAAGATGTAAGGCCTAATGAGCATAATAAAACAGGAACAAGGGGATCACACTACAGTGCAGGAAATTTTGCCTTGGTAGAAAATGATTTTACTGAACCTTCCACATACAAAGAAGCAGTAAAACATAAAGAATGACAAGCAGGTATGGTTGAAGAGTATCAAGCAATAATTGATAACAACACTTGGAAACTTGTTGATTGTTCTACAAGTGTTAAACCCATTGGATACAAATGGGTTTACAGAATTAAATACAACCAACATGGACAAATTGACAAGTATAAGGCACAACTTGTGGCTAAAGGTTTTGCGCAGCAAGAAGGCCTTGATTATGAGGAAACTTTTGCTCCTACTGCTAAATGGAACACCATGCAATTAACACTTGCATTGGCCGCTCATAAAGGTTGGAAAGTTCATCAAATGGATGTAAAAAGTGCTTTTCTCAATGAAGACTTACAGGAAGATGTATATATGCAACAACCACCAGGTTTTGAAATTGAAGGGCAAGACCATAAAGTCTGCAAATTAATTAAGGCTTTATATGGGTTAAAGCAAGCTCCCTGAGCTCGGTATACCAAAATGGATGAATACCTTAGGAAAGTTGGTTTTCAACAAAGTGAATCTAATGATACTTTGTATATCCGTCAACAAGGTCCATATTTGGTGATTCTTGTTATGTATGTAGATGATTTGATCATTATAGGAAACAATGATGATCACATTGCACAAGTGAAAAAGGAGTTACATGCAGGTTTTAAGATGACAAATTTGGGACTACTTCATTACTATCTTGGAATTGAAGTATTTCAACGTCCACATCATATTTTCATTTCTCAGAGTAAGTATGCAACATAAATTCTTCAACGATTTGGAATGCAGGATTGCAAACCATCTCTTACCCCTATGGAACAACACTTGAAACTTTCAAAATTTGAAGGGGGGGAAATGGTAGACAACATTGTTTATAGACAATTGATTGGTAGCTTGATTTATTTGACAAACACTCGACTAGATCTATCTTATGCAGTCAATATTCTTTCATGCTTTATGCAGCAACCACAAGAGTTCTTTGATATATCCAAGGAACAAAAGATTTTGGTCTTCTTTACAAAAAGACTAAAAATTTTGTACTTGGTGGATTTTCAGATGCCGACTTTGCTGGAAGTATTGATGATCGAGCATCAACATCAGGTTATTTAATGAACATGGGTTCAACAACAGTGTCTTGGAGTTGTAAGAAATAAACTACAATGACCACTTCTACAGCAGAAACATAATACATTTCAGCATGGGAAGCAACATGTGAAATTGTTTGGTTACGCAGAGTTTTGCAGGACTTGGGCATTTCTCAAGCAGAAGCTACATCATTATTCATCGACAGTCCGTCAATCATTAAGCTTGCCAAGAATCTAGTTTTTCATTCAAAGACAAAGCATGTAGACACCAAGTATCATCATATCAGATCACTCATTGCAAAGGATGTCATCAAGCCGATTTATTGTCCTTCAGAAGATCAGATCTCCGACATTGTCACGAAACCTCTTGGCAGAATAAAATTTACTAAGTTCAGGGATGAACTTTGGATTTGTTGTAATGTATCTTTGGATCATAGGGGGGAATGTTAGATAATCCAAAATACAAATATTATAGTTTAAAAAGTTAGAATAAAAATATTATTAATTTAGAGTATTAAATTAATAATCTAGAATATTTGATTAATAAATGGAGACATTTAAAAATAGAGTATTGTTGTAAAAGATATGACTCTAGAAATGTGTTGTATCCTAGGCTCTAAATTAGGAGTATAGTTAGAAGATTGTTAAGATAACATTTATTGTAAATGGACACTTGTTTATTTAATAAGTGATCCATAACTAGAGTTTGTTAGGACGTTTCTCATTGCAAGAGTGTTGAGTTGTTCCGATGTAAAACTCTTGCAAATTCTCATATGTAATTTCTTTTCCTATTTAATAAAAGTGTGTGTGTGAGGACACTTATGCCATTATAATAAACATGAAAGTCAATAAATCAATACCATGTCCATGAAAACATTTGCTCCATTATGTAGTTGCTATCAACCAACCATATCATTGACTTTTGGTGCATTTTCATATTAATACTATTTAGCTTTTTCATATGAGAACAAGAATAATGTTTCAAATTTAGGAAGATGTTTGAAGTTTATATATGTAAAGTTTAATTTAAAAAGATGTTAAAATTTTATATATGTATTTTGTTTCTTATTTTTTAATAAAACTTTTATGAATATTAAAATTTATTGTGTTAAATATATATTCATATAATTATTAACACAAATTAAATTATTAATAATTATATTTATTCATTATCTAGATTATGCAATATTTTATATAAAAAATTATATTTATTTAAAATGTGAAAAAGAAAAATGAAATGAATAATACCATCTCTTTAGTATAAAAATTATAAAGTATACCTCTCTTTTCTCGTTGCAATCAAAGTACACTAAAAGACGCGTCCAGCCCCACTTTAATTGTACATGTCGAAAAAGATGCTGACCCCACTCCTGCCAAAACCGAGGCCGGTGGGTTTTTTTATTCTACCAAAAACAAATCCAAATCCAACATGGATGAAATGTTTTTTCATATCAATGTTGACATGAAAACCAAATACTATGTTTGCAAGAAAAAAAAATAATAAAGGCTTAAAATTGCGGGTAATGACGCCCTGGTACTATTTGTTTGTCTATGCCGTGCAACACAGTCACCACCACTTATGCTTTCAGGTTCCATAAATTAAAATCATCAGCTCTTGAATTTTCTCAGTGCCGAAAGAAAAGTCCTTCCGAAATCCATAGCGACTTATAAAATTCATACGGATCTCAAGGTTTGCCGCAAAGTCTCTGGCCGCTACATTTATTATAAAGACAAATGTATAGATTAAAATCGATACGGTGGAAATAAGGATGAGCGACTCGAAGGTGGAGACAACTGCACGGCTTGCTCAGTGGAAAATTGAGAACTTGCTTTCATGTTCTTACCGCAGGTCAGACCCCTTCAAGATGGGCCTCTGGAATTGGTAAGTATAATCCCCTCTTATATATATATATATATATATATATATTCTATTTTTCAGTCCGGACAAAGAGGATTCTGACAGTCGGTGGTTTATTTCCAATGGACTCAACTTATTTGCTTATATGCATAATTTTCAAGATCACRATGGGAATTGGGTATTTGTGGTCATGAGTTCGGGTCTCGCACMTACGCCCCATTGCATTGCAGAAGTGAGTAATTTTTATTTTTGAAATTCATGTTTTAATATCATTTGGTTAGGCATCTGTCCGTGGAGAAGAACCGCTATCTGCATGTTCGTTTGTTCCCCGAGCCCAGCCGCAGTATAAAGGATCAGCCACCAGTTGCGACATTTGTGCTTCGTATCTACAATGTGGCTGTGAATAAACGACCTTGGACATCTCCGGGTAAAGCATATTATTACTATGACGATTTTATTTTTGGCAAGATTTGGTTCTTGTTGTTCAATTTTGCAATTTAAACCGCGGCAGTGGTCTATTACATGTCCCTTAGGTTTTATGGTGGCCTGGGATTGTCTTTTGGTTGTTTTATAAACCATGAGTGTGACTAGATGTCGGTATTTCTTTTGTAGTTTTTTTCCTTGCTGCAAATTGGCTTGCTAATTAACAGCTATGTCATTTTGTTTTTAGAGGTTGCTTGTTGGTAGCTTTAGTGGGAGTTATCCTGTTGCCTAGTTTTAAGGGTGCGGAATATAGAAACAAATCTTCATATTTCTCCTCCCTAGCTCAAGCAATATGTTGACAGATTTGGGTTATGGGATGTTTTCAAATCATGTTATGTTCAGGTGTTTAGTATTCACTAGGTGTCAAAACACGGGGGTGCATGCACCGAGCATCTTAGCTCACGCCTGATGGAAGAATGCTATTTGTAGATTTTCCTGGGTAATCAGGACTGAAGGAGTTTCATTTGTTAGACCCTTTTAGTCAGTACAAGGCTATTTAGTGTTGCTAGAAACTGGGCACCTAATAAGTGTGGAGTCACTAGGAATCAAATTCAAATGAAGTCTTCAAGTGTCTGTCACTGGGCATCCTAGCTCTTTGATCTCTTTTGTGCTGAAGATTATATGTCGTTGGTTTTGAAATGATACTTGGAAATCTTTTTTTGGATCAGAAAAAATATTTCATATATATATATATGACTCGCTGAAACTGCGCTTCAAGTACATCCTTTATAACCAGTCCTGTACAAAATTGGGATTGTGACTCACTGACTGTTGTCCCTATATACAGATCTTTACCTACATATGCTGAAAACAGAACCATATATGACAGAACTAGACAATATTCAGAACAAACCAAAGACATTACTATCAAACTATGTATATCATACTGAATCAACCAGTGTTTTTAAAACTGGCCAAACCATAACTGGAACCAACCAGTTCAGGCAGTCAGACCTCCAGATGCATTGAACTGGCCGTTGAACTAGTTCGGGGACCGGTTCCATACTGAACCGGCAATCTGAATGATATTCCAAAAACACGGGATATATACACTGAATTCCCAAGCTACATAAATGTCAGAATCAAAATAGATAAGAGCGTCCAGTATTATTGAGAAAATTGGTTCTCAGATAACCATAGCACAATTGAACTTTGTATTTGTAGTTGTTATATGTGTATATGCATTGCTAGCTTTTAATGGTCCAATAACATTTTTTTCCAGGTTACACTGTCTGGGAAAACCCCAAGTATATCCCTCATTTTGAGGATGGTAACCAAAGTAAACCCTAGAGTCTTCAAGGCACAAGGCCGGTCAACAACAGGGCTCAAAGCCATTATAATAATATACTCGTTCAGAGCTCAACATGTCACTTGCGGGAATTGAATTTGGGTGTAGAGGATAACAATCATTCCTCCCAATTACCCAAGCTAAACCCATTTGACATATGGTCCAATAATATACAGGTTCAACATTCAAACATAAATCACAGTTGTATTTTGCTAGTTGTTCTAGAACAAGTCGTGAAGCTAAAATCTCAGACATACAAGCTTCCATTTCAATCTCAGACAACATATTAAACACTAGCAAATGATATAAATAATTATGCATGCACTGAGTGTCTTTTGGGTGTTCATATGTTAGGTAGTACTGAATCAACTTACAAGTTATTGCTTCTATCCAACTTGAGTGCCACAAAGCTCCCTCAATGGTGCATGCATGCTCTTTACTCATAACATACCAATCAGGAAAGTTTTCTTGAAGTTTAATGGCTGTACATTACCATATAACCAGAATAATTTCACTGTTAGTGAAGTAAGCCAAAATGAAAATCTAATGTTTAGGGTTAGATAAAGTTGATCATGTGGTAGATGCTTTATCAATCTAATGCTAAGGGTTAGATGTAATGTTAAGGGTTAGATGCAGTTGATCATGTGTGGTAGATGCTGACAAAGTGTCCTCAGACACGTAATTTTATTAATAAGGAAAAATGTAATTACAAGCAGAAGTGAGGACTCATAATCTACTTAACCTCACTTGAAGAAGGAGCTTGTTTATATAGCTCAACTCCAAAGTAAAATCTAGGAGAACAACCAATCAAATAATCACATGAGTATGATATGTGTCGTTTACATAGAAGCTAGGTGTCCTTATCCTAACAAACTAGAATAAACTAATTTCTAAAAATATTTAAACTAGAAAATGCTTAGACTATAGAACTTTAGGATTACGAGGCTAACAGTAGATGCTTCATCAATACACCACCTCTTTGTTTTAACTTTCTTTGAACCTCAAAGGTCTGTAAAAAGATTCCTAGAAAAAGACCTAGCAAAAGTATTCCTAGAAACCCTTACTGGGGAACACTTCATATTATGTAGTAGGCTAGTAGCTTGTAGCATGCTTAGAGCCTTGTTGTTTATGTATTTTGTTTTGGATATGTATTTCACTCAGTGCCATTTTGCTATATTCACCCATACATGGTATATACATGAGCAAACCCGATTCCAATCCAAGTCCAGTCTGACCCTCAGCTAGTTCCTAGTGCGATTCCAACTTTTAAAACTTTGATACTGATGGCTCCTTTGAGTCGGTTGACTGGGCAATTTAGGACCGGTAGCTGCATGTTGAGCCTCATTAATGATCATCTCAAAGTAGTAGACCATCCTTCTCTTGAGGGAAACCTCCTTCTTCTCCTCCTCCTCCATGGGGGAATGTCGACTTTAGCCTTCAATTTAAAGGATTGCTGACAATCAAAATGATTGGTGTTGATGTTTGGATTATGGAGATTGATTAGAATGTAATGTTCCCAATCTGATTTTTTCCCAGGACCAAGGGTTGTGTTGACTGTTTGTTTTAGTGTTTCAGTGGGTTATGCAGGTTTACTTCATCAAAGTTGCGCATGGAGGTGTTTTTCATGAAGATTATATCATAGAGACAAAGAACATAGCATATAGTGCAATAAAATGACAAGATACAAGCAATGGACACCAAGAAAGAGCCAACAACTTCAGATCTGAACTTTATTTAGATAGTAAGAAGATCTTGATACAATAGATCTGCAGATATGGATAGATAAAGATAGAATATCAAAGCTGGAATGAATGCTGCTCCAATAAGCTCAAATACTGAAGAGAATAGCCTCCAAAGCCATCACAACACAAGAAGATAGGGACAAGATTAATGTCTTTCCCTTCTAAGGTTGGAACTCCTCTTCCTGGCTGAGTTGCGCACTTCTCTTGTGGTTGTAGCTTACTAATATTTTGGCCCTCCTCCTCCAAGGCTCCAAATCACTCCAAAAACCCAAGGATGGTAGATCAGGGTGAGAGAAACCCCTTGACTGAGTTTCTTGCTGAATGGAGGTGTTTAGACACCTCAAGTGATTAGATCTACCTTCTGCAGTGCGCCCTCCTCCTATAGACTCATGCCAAGCTCCCAATAAAAGATATGCAAGGGAAACCTCCTCCAAAATGGGCTAGGAAAGGCGCCCTAGACCCAACAACCAACTCCCAATAGGTTTTTCTCCCAAAATCCTCTTCCTCTCTTCAGATCAAATTGTTCTTCCTCAACTGGTGCGACCTTTTGCTAGAAAAACCCTCATTGGTGCGCACTTCCCTTTTTCTGCCCTGTAGAATCAATCTGTGACTGAGTAGAATGGTGAGGGAGGGATCTTCCACCTCTGTGACCAAGCTTGGACCAGGAAAGGTGGAATATTTCACCACCGAGCTGATCTCTAAGGTTTGTTCTCCCAAAACCCTCAAAACGTCCTTAGCTCAAGAGCTCTAGAAGCAAAAGTAAAAATGACATGAATGATGAGTGAGGTGCCCTCTTTTTTCTTTTATACTCTTGTTCTAATTCTCAGTTGAGTTAGTTGACCATCCTCTAAGGTTAACTCCTTTCTTTTCTCCATGTAGTCTTTTTCCCACTTACTTTAACTTTTTCCCCAAAGTCACTTTTAAATTATAACATTGTGCCAAAGTGAATACTTTGGAGTCTCTTAGCCCCCATATCTCATGAGACTATAGTCTAGTGGGGACATCTAGACTACTTAGTCTTTGTAATCCTCTCATCAAGAGGTGGGGGACATTACAGTCTCCCCTACTGGGAATTGCTTGCCCACAAGCAATTCTGATCCTGCCTTCTAAAGAACTAGTTCATTCTCCCATGTAGCATCCTCAATAGGTAAATTTTTCCACTTGATTAGGTACTTCTTAATGCTCCTCTTCCTTAGCCTTTTCCCCCTAACTTCCAACACTGTTTCTGGTATCAATATCATTTGTCCCTCCTCATCCAATGGAGGTAGTTCCTCAATAGGAGTGATGTGTTGGCCTAGAGCTCTTTTCAAGCATGATACATGAAAAGCATTATGTATTTTTCTCCTGGAAGGTAACTCAAGCTCATATGCCACAACCCCTACCTTTCTCCTTACCCTGTATGGTCCAAAAAAATGAGGTTGGAGCTTTTCTGTGCCACTCCTCTTCATAGAGGATTGCATGTATGGTTGGAGTCTTAGGTAAACTAGATCCCCAATCTCAAAAGTGCACTCTACTTTGTGCTTATTTGCCTGAATCTTTTGCTGATTTTGTGCCCTGTGCAAATGGTCTTTGAGTTCCTTGAGTATATCCTGGCTCTTTTGAATCCAATCCTGAACCATAGGTGCTTTGCTATCCTCAAATACAATCTCCACAAAGGTGAGAGGATCATAACTATACAAAGCCCTCAAAGGAGACATCCCAATAGACATGTGGTAGGTGGTGTTGTAACAATACTCACCCAGATGTAACCACTTAACCCATGCCCTCTGTTGCCCTGATACATAATTCCAGAGATATCCTTCTACCCATTTGTTAACTATCTCTGTCTGACCATCCGTCTGAGGGTGATGACTGGTGCTGGGAGTCAAGGCCGTGCCTACCAACCTGAATAGCTCCTGCCAAAAAGTACTCATGAACCTGCTGTCCCTATTACTCACAATGGTTTTTGGCAAACCATGTCGCCTGAATATCTCTCTAAAGAATAATTCTGCAACTTGTGAAGCATTGTAATCTGTGGCAATAACAAAAAAATGAGCATACTTAGTCAACCTGTCTATGACCACAAAGATGCAATCTTTGCCCTGAACTTTGGGCAACCCTGTGATGAAGTCCATGGAGATACCCTCCCATTTGTGCTTCAGAATGGGGAGTGGCTGCAATAATCATGCTGGATGAGTGTGTTCATCCTTGTTTTCTTGACATGTGGAACATTCCCTGATATGGTGCATTACATCAGCTTTCATACCCCTCCATGTGAATCTCTCCCTGACTTGCCTGTATGTCTTGACAAAGCCTTGGTGCCCAGCCAATGGCGAGTCATGGCATGCCTTTAGCACACTCCCTTTGAATTCTGACTTAGGAACTAGGAAAACTTGGCCTTTGTAATAAATGATGTCATCCATGATCCTGAAGTTCTCATCTTGTATCTGCCCATCCATCAACTCACATGCAAACTTGTTTTTTGAATACTCCACCAAGAGGTGCGCCTTCCAATCAACTGAAATATCTATCCTGGCATATACTGATGGTCTCTTGGATAAAGCATCAGCCACCACATTGTTTTTGCCTTTGACAAATTCCATGTCAAAGTCATATGCTTGGATTTTGCTAACCCATTTTTGTTGTCTCTCATTGAGGTCCTTTTGATCCAAGAAGTATTTTAGGCTATTATGATCAGTTTTGACAACAATTTTCGCCCCAACCAAGTACTGTCTAAATTTGGCCAAGGCATGCATAATGGCCAACATCTCTTTGTCATAGATGGTGTATAGGAGCTCAGGTCCCCTCAATTTTCGGCTTTCATAGGAAATAAGGTGTTTATTTTGCATAAGAACTGCTCCAATGCCCTCACCTCAGGCATCACACTCCAATATGAATGACTGTGAAAAATCTGGCAACGAAAGCACCAGGCAAGTACTCATCACCTTCTTCATGTTGTCAAATGTTACCTGTGCCACTTGACTCCACCTGAATGCACCCTTTCTGGTCAAATCTGTCAAAGGTGCACAAAGTTGGGAGAATCCTTTGACAAACCTCCTGTAGTAACAACAAATGCCAAGGAATCCCTTCAACTCAATAAGGGTTTTGGGTGTTGGCCAGTCAAGTATAGCTTGTATTTTCTCTTGATGTACCTGTATCCCTTTTTCTCCAATGATATGCCCCAAGTAAAGGACTTTAGTCATCCCAAATTCACACTTTGATTCCTTAGCGTACAAAGATTGCTCCTCCATAATGCTCAAGATTTGGTCTACATGCTTGAGATGATCCTCCCAAGTCTTGCTATATATCAACAAGTCATAAAAAAAGACTAAGAGAAATTTCCTCAACTCCTTGTTGAAGACATGATTCATGCATGATTGGAAGGTGGCTGGCGCATTAGTTAGCCCAAAGGGCATAACCAAAAATTCATAATGACCATAATGGCATCTAAAAGTTGTTTTTGGCACATCTTGCTCCCTCATTTTGATTTGATGATAACCAGAGCGCAAGTCAATTTTGGTAAAGTAGATGGCCCCATGCAACTCATCCAATAGCTCATCAATCCGGGGGATGGGGTACCTGTTTTTAATAACCTTCTTGTTCAAGGCCCTGTAGTCAATGCACATGCGTATAGTCCCATCCTTCTTCTTGACCAAAACCATCGAGGATGCAAAAGGACTAGAGCTTGGCCTAATATGGCCCATGTCCAACAGTTCTTTAATAGCTTTTTCAATTTCATCCTTATACCTTTTGGGTGTCTATAAGGAGTAGTGATAACTGGTTTTGCACATTCTTCCAACTCTATCATGTGCTCAAACCCCCCGTCTGGTGGTGGTCCTGGTGGAATAGGTCCAAAAACCTTGCCGTGACTGTCAATGATTTTCTGTATGTCATGAGAGTAACGAGGATGCCCTTTCTTATCTACCTGAACTGTTATCAAACATTCTGTTGCATATACAATGTCCTCTCTCCTAAAGATGGCCTCTCTGCACTTTGCTGTGACCATTTTGGGCGCATTACCTGTCATTCCCATCAAGGTGACCCTTTTTCCATTCTCCCCATTGAATGACATCTCCATAGTTTTGTAGTTTGTGGTGATGGGCCCCAAAGTACTGAGCCACTGTACTCCCAATATAACATTAGTATTGTTAAGGTTTAAGCTATTATTGAGTTTCATTTCATTTCATTAGATAACAATAGCATAGATAGGATCACTGAGAANTACACAATCACAAGAGACACATCATTTATCCTGGGAAACCCTCATGGGGGAGAAAACCCAGCAAAAACTTCCTTAATATAGATAGCCAATACAATGCCAAGAGATAACTCAAACAAATACAGAAAGTCCTTTCCAAGAAGTGCGCCTCTCTCTCTCTCTCTTCTTCTTCTCCAACTGCAGCTCCAAACTTGCGCTCTGATGAACAAGTGAGTGTGTGTACAAATGAGGCGCTAGCCTCTCTTATTTATACAATCTGACACGTGTGAACTGGGGTGTCTTTTCACTGGTTGGGCCGACTTCTCATTCTGGGTGGTTATAACCACTTTAATATATTCTGGGGCCGACTTCTCATTTAGCCCATTACAATTAGGGTTTGACCAATCCGCAAAAGGGGATTGATCTAATGAATAATATATCAATAATAATTAGAATACTCTTTGCAGTTACATTATTTCAACACTCCCCCTTAACAAGAAGGGTATTCTACAACAACATCAGGCGAGAGAGAGGGCAACATCATCAATAACATCTTGGAACACTGACTGGCGTATCTATAAATCATTGGAAGTTTTTCTCATCATCAACATCATCATTCACAGCAGGGAGTTGGAATGGCATCATCATCCTCATTAGCATGAGGCTAAGGTAACATCATCATCATCTTCAGCGTGAGGCTAAAGTAACATCATCATCTTCGGCATGAAAGATGAAATAACATCATCATCATCATAGTCATCTTCAGCAAGGAGCTGAAGTGGCATCATCATCATCATCTTCAGCAAGAGGTTGAAGTGGCATCATCATCATCATCTTCAGCAAGAGGCTAAAGTGGCATCATCATCATCATCTTCAACAAGAAGCTGAAGGGGCATCATCATCATCAACTTCAGCAGGAAGCTGAAGTGGCATCATCATCATCAACTTCAGCAAGAAACTGAAGTGGCATCATCATCATAAACTGCATCAACATGGATTAGTAGTGGCATCATCATCATCATCTTCAGCAAGAGGCTGAAGTGGCATCAACATCATCAACTTCAGCAAGAAGCCGAAGTGGCATTGTCATCATCAACTTCAGCAAGAAACTGAAGTGGCATCATCATCATAAACTGCATCAACATGGATTAGTATAACACTAATACATCATCATCATCAATAACAACACAAGGCTGATACAACATCAAAAGCAACAATATCACAGCACAAAGGCTGGAGCATCATCAACATCAACACTAGGCTGAGAGTCTTCAGCACGAAGCTGGCATCACAGCATGAAGTTGGCAACACATCATCACAGCACGAGTCTTGCACATCATCACAACAATTAATCTGGCACATTATCACAACAATTAAGCTGGAAACACCACACAACAATTAAGCTAGAAACACCACACAACAATTAAGCTGGAATCACAACACAACAATTAAGATGGAATCACAACACAACAATTAAGCTGGCATCAACAATTAAGCTGGAATCTCAACACAACAATTAAGCTGGAAGCACAACACTCGGCTGGCATCTCAACACAACAATTAAGCTGGAAGCACAACACTCGGCTGGCATCTCGATTCTCAACACAACAATTAAGCTGGAAGCACAACACTCGGCTGGCATCTCAACATAGCAATTAAGCTGGAAGCACAACACTCGGCTGGCATCTCAACACAACAATTACGCTGGAAGCACAACACTAGGTTGGCATCTCGATACAACAATTAAGCTGGAAGCACAACACTAGGCTGGCATATCAACACAACACTACTCCCCCTATCGAGGGAGGTCCTTTCGGACTATACCGAGCTTATCTCGAAAGTGCTCAAACTTTACACGAGATAGAGGCTTGGTCAACACATCGACAACCTGTTCATCCATGCTAACATATTGGATCTTTATGGCTCCTCTTTGCACCATGTCATGGATGTAATGGTATCGGATCTCTATGTGTTTCGACTTGGTCATGAAATACAGGATTCTTTGTCAACTCTGGTTATCACATAGGATCGTGGTTTCTTCCATCTCTAGGTCGAATAGACTAGTCAACAACTTACGAAGCCATGTGGCTTTACAACTGGTAGAACATGCAACAATGTATTCTGCTTCCGTTGTACTGAGAGCAATGCTTGATTGCTTCCTACTCTGCCATGAGATCATTGCTGATCCCAAATTGAAACAACATCCTGAAGTGCTCTTCCTGTCAGAGACACTTCCAGCCCAATCTGAATCAGTGTACCCACTTAGTGTGAAATTATGATCTCCATCATAACTGAGACCATAATCTAATGTACCCTCAAGGTACGTCATCACATGTTTTGCAGCAACTAGGTTAACATGTCTGGGTTCTACCAGAAACTGACTCAAGGTGTTCACGGCAAAACTGATTTATGGTCTGGTGTTCGTCAGGTACATCAACGATCCAATGATCTGTCTATACAGCGTGGCATCAATTAATTCTGATGAAGTGTCGACTAGTAGCTTCAACTTCGCTTCCATGGGAGTATTCATGGACTTGCACTCCAACATGTCAAATCTTTTTAGGATTTCGATTGCATACTTCCCTTGGTTGAGGAAGATTCTCTCTGGGCTCCTAAGAAATAATGCATTAGGCCAAGGTCTTTCATCTCAAATTCTGAGGCGAGCTTCTTCTTACGTTCGGTGATGAGCTTTTCTTCTCTAGTTAAGAATAAGTAATCCACATACAACAACAATATCACCGGCTCATCATTCATAACCTTGAAGTAGAGGTTAGAATCAGCTTTACTCTTGGTAAAGCCCAAACTCATCAGAAAACTGTCTATCCTTCCATACCAAGCTCTAGGAGCTTGCTTCAACACGTACAGAGTTTCCTTCAACCGACAGACATGAATCTTTCTATCTTCAATCTTCAAATCAACTTTTCTCACTACATTGTACCAATCTGGTACACTTGCTTAGTTGCAACTCAATATGCTCATGTGCTAGCTCTATGTGCTCTCTGCAAAGCACTATCTGTCTCACTGATTGAGAGTATGTTCTCTCCTCTTTCTACAACTGTTCTTTCTGGAACTGGGACTCTGCACCTGCAGCTGCTCTGAAGCTGAGAATGATTGCTCCATTCTCATTGTGACTGCTGAGGTCTGGGAGTAACTCCTCTACTCCATCATGGCAACAACTTCATCTGAGAGTGGCTCAATAACTGATACTGAAGGTAGCTCTTCTTCTTTCATGGAGGTGACTCTATCTTTCATTGTAGTCATGTCTCCTTGACCCAACTAATGTAATGCACAAACTATCACTCAATTTTAAATATGGGGATTGCTCCCCCTGCATCTCATACTATATATGAATCATGGTTGTTCTGGTTGTCTTCATAAATACTGGAACTATTTCTTCAATAAGTGTCTCGTCATAGTCTTCTCCCTTTTGCTAGGAGAATCCTCTTGACATACATCAGGCTTTGTACATCTGCAACATGTTTGATCTGTATAGATCAATATTGGAAGTCAATACTGACTTCTCTTCTCACGGAAGAATCCATATCCTAGTCTTTCTGTCTGGCTTTCTTTTCTGTTACTGAAACAAGGGAATCTTCCCAGGAGATTTCATATCTCCTAGAAGTATCTGGAGCTGCGATCTAGTCTTCTCACGACATCTGTCTCTTAGTCCTGGGAGTTGTCTCTTCATCCGATCCTTTCTGAGATCAGGCTTACTCTTGATTTCTTCTGAGTCTACAAGGACCTCATCATCTCTTACAAGGTATACTTGGTGTTGAATACCAAGTCTAAATATGGAAGATAGAGTCAGGCTTCAAGTGAGATCTGCTTCCTGTTCTAATGTTTGGTCATCTTTGGAGCCTTCTGCTCCTTTCAGTCAATCTTCATATGAGATATTCTGAATCTCAATAGATAGCTTCTTCTTCATCTTCTTTGGTACATGAGTGTATATGGTCATGTACATAGTCTGCTTCATGTCTCATTTAATACGTTGCCTTCTGCAACCTTCACTATAGCTTCCTCAGGGTTATTACCTGTGACCTGGAACAAGGT
>ML849206.1:21561-33062 GCA_009831015.1 Picea engelmannii
AACTCAACTGTAGGAATATGCCTCCTTTTCACCAAGGCCAAATCAATGAAGTTGTGTGAAGCTCCTCCATCAACAAGGACAAAGACCTTTTGACCTTGAAGTACCCCCCTCATCCTGAAGGTACTATATTTGGGCACTCCACTAATGGATGCAATGGTAATTTTATTCTCACCAGATGGGCTGAAATCTGTCTCTTCTCCCCCCTCACCTTGTGCATTGTCAGAGTTGGGTGGATTTGCTTCTATGTTTTGTATGTGGCCAATCTCCTCATCCTCTTCATCATCTGAGATCACCTCAATGTAATGAACCTTGCCTTTGCCCATGCATTTGTGTCCTGGTTCCCAAGGTTCTTTGCAAGTGAAGCAAAGTTGCTTCCTCCTCAACTCTCTCCTAGTAGCCTCATCCATCCTTCCCTTACCTCTATCCATTGTCCTTGGATCCTTTGCCCCTTGGTTTATTGGGGTTCTTGGAGTAAATTTGGCTTTAGCTGCTGACCCCATCAAGTGCCTAGTCCTCCATATGGCATCTTGTAAGTTGGGGGGCTTAAAAGCCTTAACCCAACCACGTAAGGGTTCCAACAACCCTTCAGTGAAAAGCATCAACAGTTTAGCAGGTGATATGTCTGGTACCATCACAGCTATCCTCTGGAACTCCTCAATATAACTCTCTGGTGACCTTGTCTGCTTGAGTTGCGTGAGCTCCCTGAAGTGTATTTCAGGATCTCCTTGATCAAATCTGTCAATGAGCCTCTGGGTGAACTCTGGGTATGATGTGATTTGATTGTGTCCCATGGTGTTCATACCATGATACCACCAATCATGTGCTTTCCCCTCCAAATAGATAGTGGAAAATTTTATAGCATCAAGTTCCCTCATGGGGTTAAGCTGCAAATAAGCATCCAATTTTTGCACCCAAGCCTGCGCAGTAGATCTAGTTGTCCCATCAAAAGTAGGTATCTCCATCTTCCCTACCCTGCGCTCCAATTCATGATTGTTCCTCTGGTAGTTTCTAGGCCTACCCCTGTATTTGATGCCATAGTACTGATCCAATGTAACCCATCTCCTGAAACCTGCACTCAAAGCTGCATACTCCCTAGCATACTCCTCAAAGTTGTCCTCTATTTTTGGAGGGAAGTTATCTTGCTGTTGAGTTTCCAAGAAAGCAAGCATGTAAGGTCTAGGAGTGGCTCTACTGTGTGTTAGCCCCTTGGAAGATCCCCCTCCAAAGCTCTGTCCCTCTATATGGTAGTGAGGCTCCTGCTCATGATGATGTCTAGTTCCCCCATGAGAACAACTAGCTTCCCTGTTCACATTATTATTTGGGCCATCCCCTCCATGGTTCATCTGCATAAGGAGAAGTGCAAGCTTCTCTTGGCTAGCATTCAATCTCTCCAAGGACTCTCTCATCTCAACCTGTCCCCTGCGCATTGTTTCCTGAGTCTCCTGTAGATGGTGTTGAAGGGTGAACTGTGTGCTGTCTATGGAGCTCTTCAACTCCCTTGCTATACCTGTTAAAACCTGTGGCTCACTATCATCACTCGACCCTTCCATTTCTGCCTTTGGTTCACCTGTCTGTCTTCTACGCCTTCCCATATAGATACCCCTGAACTTTTGCATGTGCTAAACCCCACAAGCTGGGAGGATTTAACGCTCTGATACCACTGTAATGTTCCCAAGCTGATTTTTGCCTGGGACCAAGGGTTGTGTTGACTGTTTTTTTTAGTGTTTCAGTGTGTTATGCAGGTTTACCTCATCAAAGTTGCGCATGGAGGTGTTTTTCTTGAAGATTATAGCATAGATACAAAGAACATAGCATATAGTGCAATAAAATGACAAGATACAAGCAATGGACACCAAGAAAGAGCCAACAACTTCAGATCTGACCTTTATTTAAATAGTAAGAAGATCCCGATACAATAGATCTGCAGATCTGTATAGATAAAAATATAATATCAAAGCTGGAATGAATGCTGCTCCAATAAGCTCAAATACTTAAGAGAATAGCCTCCAAAGGCATCACAACACAAGAAGATAGGGACAAGATTAATGTTTTTCCCTTCTAAGGCTGGAACTCCTCTTCTTGGCTGAGTTGCGCACTTCTCATGTCGCTGTAGCTTACCAATATTTCGGCCCTCCTTCTCCAAGGCTCCAAATCACTCCAAAACCCCAAGGATGGTAGATCGGGGTGAGAGAAACCCCTTGACTGAGTTTCTTGCTGAATGGAGTTGTTTAGACACCTCAAATGACTAGATCTACCTTCTGCAGTGCGCCCTCCTCCTGTAGACTCATGCCAAGCTCCCAATAAAAGATATGCAAGGGAAACCTCCTCCAAAATGGGCTAGGAAAAGCGCCCTAGGCCCAACAACCAACTCCCAATAGGTTTTTCTCCCAAAATTCTCTTCCTCTCTTCAAATTGAATTGTTCTTCCTCAACTAGTGTGCTCTTCTGCTGGAAAAACCCTCACTGGTGCGCACTTCCCTTTTTCTGCCCTGTAGAATCAACCTATGACTGAGTAGATTGGTGAGGGAGGGATTTTCCACCTTCGTGACCAAGCTTGGATCAGGAAAGGTGGAATCTTTCACCACTGAGCTGATCTCTAGGGTTTGTTCTCCCAAAATCCTCAAAACGTCCTTAGCTCAAGAGCTCCAGAAGCAAAAGTAAAAATGACATGAATGATGAGTGAGGTGCTCTCTTTTTTCTTTTATACTACTGTTCTAATTCTTAGTTGAGTTAGTTGACCACCCTCTAAGGTTAACTCCTTTCTTTTCTCCATGTGGTCTCTTTCCCACTTACTTTACCTTTTCCCCCAAAGTCATTTTTAAATTATAACATTGTGCTAAAGTGAATACTTGGAGTCTCTTAGCCCCCATATCTCATGAGACTATAGTCTAGTGGGGACATCTAGACTACTTAGTCTCTGTAATCCTCTCATCAAGAGGTGGGGGACATTACATAGTACTGGGACAAGTGTTCACTGCACTACTTGTGGCTATCAAAATACTTGTTTCGAAACTATTACTTGAATTCATCTATACTAGTCCTGCCAATGTGTTGAGTTTTTCTTCAAACAAATGTTTGCAGGTCTGTAAAATTCTGTTTTGAGATTTGGATTTGTCCCTCAATGTTTCTGCTTCCTCTAGGAAACATTTCTTCACGATCTACCATGATTTCTTGGTAGATATTCCTAATTATGAAGTAGTGGTTTTTTTTTCCATGAAAAACCTCACGGGGAAATCCAAGGTATGCTTCCCCACATTTGTGGATGGCATCCCTATGGCTTCTTATCTGCTATTGCCTGGAAATATCTTTGCTGAAAGGACCCAAAGGTGTCCGGATGTCTTCTGGGCAAGTGCCAATGTCACCTCACACATCCCTTTCACTTCGGCTCACTGCCCTGCTAACCTTAGGGGGGTATCCTTAGATGATGAAAGGTTTCAATTATGAATTCTCGGGGGAATATAACACCTCAAATGTGCAATAAAAATACCCAGAAATCTGCAACTTATTCTTCAAATGAGTAAGCATAAACTTCGAATTTATGATTATACATGCTAAAATAAATCAGAAAATTCATAAATTTGCTATAATCTGCCCTTGTTTCTGCAATAAAAGTTGCAGGAAAACGAACTAAATTGACCAAAAATGCAAGGAAAACACTTTAAATCGATGTTCTACTATTTAGGTATTCTCCTCACAAATCTGAGATTAAATTCACAAACTAGCAATGATATTCGATGTGTTTTGCCTTAAAATGCTTTAAAAATCAACCATGTTTATGATGATTGGTGCCTTGGCCTTGGAAAATTGAATGATTGAAAAGCAAAACTTGCAAGGCAAACAAAACTATTTTAATCTCACAAGTTTATGTACTTAACAAATAAATATTCAAACAAGTAAGAGCTATGTGAAATAAATAGAATTCTTACACACAAGTATGCTTAGATTGGTTGCCAAAAGATACTGATTGGATCTTCATTACTTAGAGTTGTAGAAAGAATATGTTCGACAAAATAGGGTATTTCCACACAGGTTGAACACCTTAAGCAACTGTTCACACAACCAGATCAAAGATTATTACAGCAGTGTTTTATGTGGTTAAAACCCTCAAAGAATACTTCCCCATGATCCATGGATGGTAAGTGGGGTAAACCATAGCCCCAAGGAGTATGAGAGTCGAACCCGTGACCTCTCCGACTTTGGGGGAGAGTACGCACATCTTGCATAAAGACAATTTGAGCTAACGCTTGGGCCTTATTAGGATCTTAGGTTTATTTTGCAGAATCTATACTATTAAGAAACACTGGGAAGTATTCCCTAAAGATCTAGATAGGCTTTATTATAGGTTGGTAGTTAGTATTGTTTTTTTGTCCTTGTTTAAAAAACTCAAAATCTGAACTTTGATGTAATTTTGCTGTGAGTTCTATTGCAGTTTTTATTAATACAAAATCTCCTAGTTATGATTTAAAAAAATGCAACCGTTTTTGGTATTTTTCGAGGTTTTTTAATGCATGTAAACCGAGAAAATTGAATTTTTTTTCTCCGTTTATACTATAAAAGTGAAATTGCAACAAGCTAATCTTACTTTATTTTATTTAAAACAAAGTAAAGATGACCTAAATGCCTACTTAAATATGCCTAAGATGCATGGTATTCAATGTTTGATGTGAAAATTGTTCGACAACACAGGTATTCCAACAGAGGACGAATACCTTCAGTAACCACTCACACAACCAGATCAAAGATCAACACACTGATGTTTTGATGTGGTAAAACCCCTACGGGGAAACATCCATGACCCCAACCAACGTGGCCACAACGTGGCCACTTGGAGCAATTTATTAATGCAAAAGAAAAAGATTACAGAGAGATTTACCAGAGAGTTTCTCACAATCAATCATCAACAAATGACCCTCCATGCTCTTTAAATAGAGATCATGGACCACTTGGGTGTTAAGCCACGGACCAATGTAGCCGTTAAGATTGAGGAGAATATGAACCGTTGGATCACTCTATGTTGGGAACATATTGTGACCATCGGATTTCCTAACTAAAAATGCATACTAATGCATACTAAAGAAACGCACTTTTACCTAACAACACATTAGACCAAGTTGATCTTAACTAACTCCTAAGTGTCTAAATATCCTAACATTCCCCCTTAAGAACAACTTGAGATAGGATTGAAGGATTTACAAAGGCGACACAATAGGAGAAGCAAGGAGGCATTAAAGTCTATCCCCCCTTAATGACAACTTCCTGAAGTCCTAACATAGATTGAAGTTTGGAAAACTTCGCTTCTGTAAGAGACTTTGTGAAAATGTCTGCAACTTGATCTTTTGTAGGGAAAAAGAGCACTTCAATAACTTGATCATGAATGAGCTTTCTGATGAAGTGTGTGTGTAGCTCAATGTGTTTGCTGCGCTGATGCTGAACCTGGTCTTTGGCGAACTTGATGGCACTTTGATTGTCACACCAAAGGCTAGTCGGATGCTGCTGCTGGAATCCAAACTCTGAAAGGATCTGTCAAAGCCACAAGACTTCTTGACTTGCATTAATCGCTGCTCGGTACTCTGCTTATGCTGAAGAAAGAGAAATAGCCTGTTGTTTCTTACAGGCCCAACTGATAGGTCCTGAACCAAGGCTGAAAACATAACCTGAAGTAGATTTTTGATCATCAGGGTCGCCGATCCAATCTGAATTAGTGAAACCAACCAATAAAGGAGTCCCTCCTGAACTGTAATGTATCCCTAACTGAATTGTACCCCGGACATACCGAAGTATTCTTTTAGCTGCTTTCCAATGGCTTTCATGGGGTGTTTGCATATACCGAGTGTTATCCCCCATTTCTAGGGATAACTAAGGACATGATGTCTCAAGGCCCTCAGGTTGCAGACATGGAGTGTCGAGGGATGGATTGACTTGTGATTTTCCACTTACACAGATGAAGACCCGCTTCACCTTCATACTTCTCCGGTTCATCATGATGGCATTCACCACATCAGCCTGTTTTCGGAAGACAATGGGTCTTGCTCCATGAGGTACAAGTCAGGTATTGTGGTAAAGTTTGCTACTGGATGGTCTCATTGATGAGTCATCGTACCATTCCCGATCATACTTATCATTTTTCACACTTCATCCTTTTCGTCTCCTTATCTCTTGGGATTTTCGGGTGTATTGACCCAAGAATGGATTGTACCTTATTTCATGGGAAGAAGGGGTTGAAGGCCCAGAGGGAATGTAGTTGGCAAAAGATAAAAGCCAAAATTTTAACCTTCTAGATGCTCGCCCAAAGAGGTCTTGGGAACAATGAAACATTTCTCTTAAAAGAATTGAAGACCTACAAAAGCAATTTCACATTATATAGATGTCTTGCTTGTTGAGGTGTGTACACGCATGCAGTGTCCCTTTCTTTCCATGCATATGGCAGTCTGTGTGCCTCTAGCTTCAAGTGAGATTGTGGTACTCCTTTCAAGTTTTAAGTTACCCAATTGTTCTGGACTTTAATTAATTAATGGCAAATAAATGGGTTTGGAAAAAGGTTGCATTGAAAATGAAGGTACAACACACCCTCTACAAAGACACCCATAAATGAGACAATACGAACCCTTGTATGTCTTGAACCCCATGCCCAAAAGTCTTACCCTCATCCACTCCATCTTCTTTACATGATTTAGAGAGGGTCCACCTAGGAAACACTCCTTGATTTGAGGAAAGACTCACCCAATAGGTCACCTTGACAACCCTCCCATACCTAAACTTGGCAAGTTGCATAGGGTCTTTGAGCACTTGTTTAATTTGAGAAGGTAGTTTTGATGCACATGTTTAGGTGGCTCTTGTGTTAAATGTGATTTTACTTGCCATGATACATTTAACTTGAGACCCTTGGAGGGCGCACTCATTTGTCTTTGCAGGACCTTGCTTGGTGGAGGATTTGGAGGAACAATCCTAGCTTGGGCCTTCATTGGGGTAGGAACAGGTTGGTGTAATGTCCCTTTCCAAATAGGAGCTCTAGAGAGGAGGCTTAATGGTCTAAACCGCCCCGTTAGACTATAGCCAGGGCCAGGAAAGGGGTAAACAGGGTTACTAGAGGTCACTCCAGTCAAAGGTGTTATGTTCGGAAAGTGACATTGAGCTAAAAGTGGTTAAAAGCGCTTTTAAGCCAATATGAGCTAAGAATAGAACATGCGAGCTAAAATTAGAAGCCAACAATGAATTAGGGTTTCAACAGTGAATTAGGGTTTAGAAAAGCTATAAGAGAAGGCTCAGTGACCTAATTCTTCATTATGTAGATTTTGACTTGTCATCGAGGAGAGAGGTGCATCTCTTGAGAGATAGTTCAGTGGATTCCAGGAGGAAGACACCAGCTGGTTGATTTCGGTGTTGAGATACACACCCTAGTCACCGGGAAGATCACACAGGTCTTCCATCATTCTTCAGCAGCAGTTACACAGGTTCCAGCAGTAAGGGCGTACTTATCCAGGGTGAGGGCGAACAGATACGCTCTCCATGGGCTCATAAGTCACAGGGATCATAGCAATGTCAATCACATCCAATCATCAATTTTATTAAACATGTGCATAAAACCCCTTTTACCCAGACAAATGCTCAAAGACATTATACAGATCTGCAAGGCAAGTTTGGAGGAAGTGACAGGGCGTCCTATTGGGCTAGTGTCCATTGGAAAAGGGATGTTTCCGGAAGAGATCAAATCCAATTCATGTAAATGGGTGAGGTGGATGAGGGATGTCCTGACAAGGGGTGCAGTGATAGCAGGGAAATGTAAGGCTTACCTGTGGGTGCCTTTGTAGAAGGCAAGCTACACCTGTCCTGGATGCAAATGTTTCCAAGCCCATTCATGCCTTTTATTCTTATTTCTTTATTGCTTTTTCTTTCAAGAAGCTAATCAGGGGACACTGCCCTGGCGTGGTGACCAGTGGTGGCAATGTTACCCACAAACACTTTCACGGAAATGAGAAAGCTGGCTTGTGATGAGACTCCCTTTCTCTTGGCCATCCAACCAAGAGCCACTACCCTGGCGTGGTAACCAACTGCTAGTAGTGTCATACCGCTAAGTACCCATGGACCTAATAGGCTGGCTCGTGATGAGACCCCCTATTCTCTGACTAGGTCTTGTTTTATTATTTTTATGGGTCCCTCTTGTTTCTTGCTGAGAAGCTTTTTACTGCTTTCTCGGGGATCCCTAGGCGAAGCATCTTGAGGTTTTATTTTAGGCTTTTATCTCTTGCCAGCTTGCTTTTACCTTCTGGGCCTTTATTCCCTTCTTCCCACAAGGCAAGGTGCAACCCTTAAATGATTGGCCAACCCAATGCCCGTACCAATGTAATGGGATCGATGAGCGGGAAGTAAGATGGAAAGTGATAAGTATGACGGGAGTAGGTGATGACTTTTCAAGGATTCCCCCAGTGGCAACTCAAAACCTATGGGCACAGGCTTACTAGGGCATCCTGTCATTCCCCCCAGACATGGTCAAGTGGATAAGTATAAGATCCAAGCACTCGTTAGAAACAAAAAGAACTAGATGCACATATTCAAAGGTTTTGAGGATCAGAGTGACACATACCATGATACCCGGACTCATTACATCATGGAGCAAGAACCATCTCTGATACAGGACCAAGCCGAGGTGATGGATGCTGCTGCTGCTGACAAAGTGGAGGCGCTGAAAGGAAGAAAAGATGGGCCCTCCAGGGCCATGCTCAAGTCGATTTGGCTCTCGGTACTCCATGTCTAGGACCTGTGGGCCTCGAGACATAATCTCCTTAGTTATCCCTAAAAGTGGGGGATAACAGGTCCCAGGCTACAGGTGCATGGGCAAGGGAGAGATTCATTATATTGAGGTGGCAGCAGTCAGTGTGGACAGTGAGGAGGAGGAGCAGGACAGTGGATCCACTAGCTCAGAGGAGGAGTCAGCATAGACAGAGGAGCAACCTCCCCGTAGACCACTGACACCGACAGGAGCCCACCCACCGATAGTTCCACAACCTCCCTAGCAGGCTAACAGACGGAAACCAACAAAGGGAGGAGTCATAACGACCCTTTCTGGTGTTCCCAGGTATGATACCCTCCAGATCAAAGGAACTATTCAGGGGCAACGGGCAATCGCCCTGATAGATGGTGGGGCCACCCACAACTTCATTGACGCTTCATTGGTATCAAGATGAGCACTTCAAACAGAGGAGTTTGAGGGGATTGATGTTGCAGTAGTAGATGGCCACACGGTGGAGTGTCTAGATCGAGTTCTGGACTTGGAGATAAAGTTAGGCAACTACATAGTGAGAGACACATTTCATGTGGTTGACCTATCTGACACAGATGTGGTGTTGGGAGTCCAGTGGATGATCACCTTGGGAAAAATCACCACCAATTACCAAACCTTGGAGATGGGGTTCAGAGACCGTGACTGGAAGAAGTTTGTTTTGAGAGGTATGTCGACAGGGGCACCCAGGACAGTTTCAGCCAAGAGGATGGAGAGGATAGTCAGACACGGGGAAGTAGCATATGCTGCAAAGTGCCTGATCACTACGCGGAAGGATTCAGAGGGTCGACAACAGTATCATACAGAGATCAAGAATTTGTTGGGACGACACCAACATACTTAGTTTTGTAGAACCATTTACATCTGACAAGTTTTCTTCCTTTTGGAAGAGGTACAAGATCCCAAGTATTATTTTCCATTAAAGAACGATACTCTTCATTCATTGCTGTATCCCAATCCAGATGACTTGAAGCTTTTGGAAATGTCTCTAGATCACGAGTCTCTGAAATTTGAGCCAAAAGAGAAGAGGCTCGTTGAAATTGTGAATGTGTCCGATGCTGATCTGAAGGATCACCAACAAGATCACCAACTGCTTCTTGTGTTGAATGGACCCATCTAGGAAGCGGTGGTGCTGGTGCATGTTCAAGTTCAATGGACTCATTTGGAGGAAGGTGAGCAGGCAGAGGCGGATTTTCATCCTCATTATCATCATCATCTGAAGAAGAAGAAACTAGAATAGGAATAGTAGATGGAACAAATGCCGAAGATGGCTCGCAGGACGAAGAAGGCACAAAAACCGAATTAGGCTCGCAGGCCAAGAGATTTTCATCAAATTTAACATCTCTTCTAATAATAATTTCATTACAATGTGGTTGAAGAAGTCTGTAACCTTTGACATCTTCAGAATAACCAACAAATATACACTTCTCACTTTTAGGTTGCAATGCTTTCCTTTTATCATCAGGAATGTGAGCCCATGCTACACTGCCAAATACACGGAAGTGGCTTACATCTGGCGTAAGTTTATTCCATGCTTCTTTTGGTGTTATATTTTTAAGAGCCTTTGTGGGAGTGCGATTTACTATGTAATTTGCACAGTTAATGGCTTCCGCCCGATACTTTAGACTTAATCCCTTAGATTGGATCATACAATTAGCCATTTCTTTTAAAGTGCGGTTCTTTCTCTCAACCATTTTGCTGTGGTGTATATGGAATAGTGTGTTGCATTTGGATTCGCTGTGCAATGCAATAACTTGTAAAATTATTGTTCACATATTCGCCTCCATTATCTATTCTTAACCTTTGAAGTTGATGTCCAGATTGCTCTTCTACAAGGGCCTTGTAGGCCAAAAAGTTGATAAAAACTTCGCTCTTAAGTTTTAGGAAGTAAACCAAAGTGTGTATGGGAAAGTCATCAATGAAGGTTAAGAAATACTTGCACCCAGAAAAAGGAGGAGAAGAAAGTGGACCACACAAGTCACTGTGAACAAGCTTCAAAGGGGCTGAGGTGTGCCAAGAGGCACGTTTGTCAAAACTGTCCCAATGATGTTTGTCGAGAACACAACTGACACAAACACCATCTCTACATGAAACGAGAGGAACACCAGTCGCCATCTGTTGATTACATAGTTGCTGCAATGAGCAATAGTTTAGATGACCAAACCGCTCATGCCAAAGCTTGCTCAAGTCATCGCTATGAGCAACAAAAACTGATGGAAAAGATGATGACCCAAAGTTGTCAGACTTGTACAACCTGGTAATATCATCAACAATTCTAGTTGCAAGAACATGTTGAGAATCTTTTAGATCCTTGATTACAACTTGGTGAGGTGAAAACTCTACAGTTTTACCTTCACCTGAATGAGGGATTTGATATACTGATAGAAGGTTGCAGAAAAGACTTGGAACACATAATACATGATTAAAATGACCATTATCTACACCAACACATATTTTCTTGGTGTTACATTCATTTAGAGAAGAAAATATGGCTTTATCCTTGGCCATATGATAAGATGATCCATAATCAATAATCCACTCATCAAAAGTAGAAGTTGCATTGAAGGAGAAACCAGAAGCAGAAAGTGCATGTCCATGAGAAGAAGAGGAAGAAGTAGAATCAATACTAATGTTGTGCTTCTTCATCACTGCTTCTAAAGTTGCCATCTTCTTAAAACATTTGGACTCACCATGAGCATCTTTCCCACAAAAGTTGCAATGTCTGT
>ML849208.1:7334-18698 GCA_009831015.1 Picea engelmannii
TCCCTAGGAGTAAGCCTAGACGGAAGAAGTTCCTGTCAAGGTGACAGTGTGGGCAGGAGCTTAGACATTGTGTCTCCGAGGGCACACTAAGTGAGCCGGACTTAGCTCACGTTTGCAAGTGTGCATTAGGGCGACAACACCCACTAAACCAACTACAAAACAAGACAGTCGTGGGGTCGGTTTGTGGAGGTTTGCTCTCGATTTCCTAGTAACATTTGGAGTTGGTGTCATGATTGTTGTGTTTGATCCCCATGGATCGGTTCCCTTTGTGAAGGTTTTCCTTTCCTTATTGCATTCCTTACCAACAATGGCATATTCCCGTCTCCATGATATCCATTCCACTTTAATACTGCGTCTCCCCTTGTGTGTGTGAATAATAATTCCACATTGGTTGCAGCCTTGAGAATTATGTGGTTCATTAAGCACTTCACACACCATACCATTTGCCAATGAAGGTAGCCCTTGGGTCGCTTGGTTGAGGTTTGCTCCCGTTCTCCTACTAACATCTGGTGTTGGTGTCGTGATTTTGGTGTTTCACCCTTGTGCCACGGTTCCCATTTTGAAGCTTTGCCTTTCCATACTGCATTTCCTAATAATAGTGGCATATTCCCGTTTACGTGAATTTTGTTCCACTTTAATACTACCTGTCCCCCTTGTGTGTGTGCGTAATAATTCCACATTGGTTGTATGCTTGAGAATTCTGTGGTTCATTAAGCACTTCACATACCAAACCATTTGCCAATGGAGGTAGCCCTTGGGTCGCTTGGTTGAGGTTTGCTCCCGTTCTCCTACTAACATCTAGTGGGATTTTGGTCTTTCACCCCTGTGCCATGGTTCCCATTTTGAGGCTTTGCCTTTCCTTACTTCATTCCCTAATAATAGTGGCATATTCCTGTTTGCGTGAATTTCCTTCCACTTTAATACTACCTTTCCCCTTGTGTGTGTGCATAATAATCCCACATTGGTTGCAGCCTTTAGAATTGGTTGGTTCATGAACCCCTTCTTCACCCACCTAACCATTTTCCAATGGAGGTAGCCCTTGGGCCGCTAGGTGAAGCTTTTCTCCCAATATCCTACTAACATCTGGTGTCAGTGTCGTGATTGTGGTGTTTGACCATTGTGCCTCGGATCCCTTTGTGAATCTTTTCCTTTCCTTACTGCATTCCCTAATAACAGTGGGATATTCCGATCTGTGTGAATTTTGTTCTACTTTAACACTTCATCTCCCCATTATTTGTGTGCCTAGAAATCTTACATTGGTTGTAGCCTTGAAAATTTGGTGATTCATTAAGGACTCCACCCACCAAACCATTTGCGAATGTAGGCATCCCTTGGGCCGCTTGGTGGAGGTTTTTTCTCGGTCTCCTACTAACATCTGGTGTCACTGTCGTGATTGTGGTGTTTGACCCCCGTTCCTTGTTTTCCTTTCCTTAGTGCATTCGAAAATAAGAGTGGCATATTCCCGTCTGCGTGAACTCTGTTCGAATTTAATACTGCCTCTCTTCCTTGTGTTTGTGCGAAATAATCCCACATTGGTTGCAACCCTTAGAATTGGGGGCTTCATTAAGCCCTTCACCGAGCAAACCATTTGCTAACGGAGGTAGTCCTTGGGCCGCTTGTTGGAGGTTTTCTTGGTGTCTCTGGTGTCGGTGTTGTGATTGCGGTGCTTGATTCCCATGCCTCGGTTCCCTTTTTGAAGCTTTTCCCTTCCTTACTGCATTCCCTAATAACCGTGGCATATTCTCATTTGTGTGAATTTCGATCAACTTTACTATTGCCTCTCCCCCTTGTGTGTGTGCGTAGTAATCCTACATTGTTTGCAACCTTAAGAATTGAGTGGTTCATTAATCCCTTCACCCGCCAAACCATTTTCCAATTGAGGCAGCCCTTGGGTCGCTTGGTGGAGGTTTGCTTCTGATCTCCTACTAACATCTGGTGTCGGTGTCGCGATTGTGGTGTTTGACCCCAGTGCCTCGGTTTCCTTTGTGAAGCTTTGCCTTTCTTGTCTGTGTGAATTTCGTTCTAGGTTAATACTGTCTCTCCCCTTTCTTTGTGCATAATAATCCCACATTGGTTGCAACCTTGAGAATTGGGTGGTTCGTTAAGCCCTTCACCCACCAAACGATTTTCCAAGGAAGGTTGTCGGTGGGTGGCTTGGTGGGGTTTTGCTCCTAGTCTCCGAATAATATCTGGTGTCAAAGTCGTGATTGTGGTGTTTGAACAATGTGCCTCTATTTCCTTTGTGAAACTTTTCCTTTCCTTACTGCATTCCCTATTAATAGTGACATATTCTCGCCTACGTAAATTTTGTTCCACTTTAATATTGTCTCTCCCAATTGTGTGTGGGTAATAATCCCACATTGTTGCAACCTTGAGAATTTGATGGTTCTTTAAGACTTTCACCTGCTATATTTTGTGCCAGCAGAGGCAGCCCTTGGGCCGCTTCATGGACGTTTTCTCTCGGTCATGTACTAACATGTGTTGTCAATGTGGTGATTGTGGTGTTTGATCTCTGTACCTCGGTTCCCTTTGTGAATATTTGCCTTTCGTTATTGCATTCCCTAATAACAATGGATTATTCTCGTCTTCGTGAAGTCCGTTCCACATTAATACTGGATTCCCTAATAATAGTGGTGTATTCACGTCTGTGTGAACAACGTTCGATTTTAATACTACCTCTCCCCCTTGGGTTTGTTCGTAATAATTTGCCAACGGAGAATTGGGTGGTCATTAAGCCCTTCACAGACCAAACAATTTTCCAACAGAGGCAACCCTTGGGTCTCTTGGTGAAGGTTTGCTATTGGTTTCCTACTAACATTCGGTGTTGTTGTCGTGATTGTGGTGTTTCAACCTTGTTCCACGGTTCCTATTTTTAAGCTTTGTCTTTCCTTACTGCATTCCCTAATAACGGTGGCATGTTCCCGTTTGTGTGAATGTTGTTCCAATTTAATACTGCCTCTCTCCCTTGTGTGTGTGCGTAATAATCCCACATTGGTTGCAACATTGAGAATTGGGTGGTTCATTAAGCCCTTCACGCACCAAACAATTTTCCAACGGAGGCAGTCATGGGGACGATTGGTGGAGATTTTCTCCGAGTCTCCTACTAACATTTGTTGTTGGTGTCTTTATTGTGGTGTTTGATGCCCATGCCCCGGTTCCCTTTATGAAGATTTGCCTTTACTTATTGCATTACTTACTAATAGTGGCATATTTCTGTTTGCATGAAATCCATTCCACTTTAATATTTCCACTCCCCCTTGTGTGTGTGTGCGTAATAATTCCACATTGGTTGTAGCCTTGAGAATTGCGTGGTTCATTAAGCCCTTAACACACCAAACCATTTGCCAACGGAGGCATCCCTTGGATCGCTTGGTGGAGGTTCTCTCCCGGTCTCCTACTAATATCAGGTGTTGGTGTTGTGATTGTGGTGTTTCACCCATGTGCCAGGGTTCCCATTTTGAAGCTTTGCCTTTCCTTACTGCATTCCTTAATAACAGTGGCATATTGCCGTTTGCGTGAATGTCGTTCCACTTTAATACTGCCTCTCCCCCTTGTGTGTGTGCGTAATAATCCCACACTGGTTGGAACGTTGAGAATTGGGTTGTTCATTAAGCCCTTTACCCACCAAACCATTTTCCAATGGAGGAAACCCTTGGGCTGCTTGGTGGATGTTTGCTCTTGGTCTCCTTCTAACATTTGGTGTCGGTGTCGTGATTTTGGTGTTTGAGCCCCGTGCCTCTATTCCCTTTGTGAATCTTTGCCTTTCCTTACTTCATTCCCTAGTAACAGTGGCATATTCTCGTCTTGATGAATTTCGTTCCACTTTAATATTGTTTCTCACCGTTGTGTGTGTGCCTAATAATCCAATGTTGACTGCAGCCTTAAGAATTGGAAGCTTCATTAGACCCTTCACCCACCTAACCATTTGCTAATGGAGGCAGACAT
Organism: Picea engelmannii; assembly: GCA_009831015.1. Taxonomy (NCBI): domain Eukaryota; kingdom Viridiplantae; phylum Streptophyta; class Pinopsida; order Pinales; family Pinaceae; genus Picea; species Picea engelmannii. The sequence continues at coordinate 11,280 of ML849208.1, forward strand.
TGGGTCGCTTGGTGGAGGTTTGCTCCCGGTCTCCTACTAACATCTGGTGTTGGTGTCGTGATTGTGGTGTTTCATCCCTGTGCCAAGGTTTTGATTCTGAGGCTTTGCCTTTCCTTATTGCATTCCCTAATGACAATGGCATATTCCCGTTTGCGTGAATGTCGTTCTACTTTAATACTGCCTCTCCCCCTTGTGTGTGTGCATAATAATTCCACATTAGTTCCATCACTGAGAATTGGATGGTTCATTAAGCCATTCAAACACCAAATCATTTTCCAACGGAGGCAGCCGTGGGGCCGCTTGGTTGGGGTTTGCTCCCGGTGTCCTACTAAACCTCGTCTCCTACTAACATTTGGTGTCGGTTTCGTGATTGTTGTTTTTGACCCGTATGCCTCCTTTCCCTTTGTGAAGATTTGTCTTTGGTTATTGCATTCCCAAATAAGAGTGGCATATTCTCATTTGCGTGAACTCCATTCGACTTTAATACTACCTCTCCCCCTTTTGTGTGTGCGTAATAATCCCACATTGGTTCCATCCTTGAGAATTGAGTGTTTCATTAAGCCCTTCACGCACCAAACCAACTACCAAAGGAGGCATTCGTGGGGTCAGTTTGTGGAGGTTTACTCTCGATTTCCTAGTAACATTTGGAGTTGGTGTCATGATTGTGGTGTTTGACTCCCATGCATCGGTTCTCTTTGTGAAGCTTTTCCTTTCCTCATTGTATTTCTTACTAACAATGGCATATTCCCGTTTCCGTGAAATCCATTCCACTTTAATACTGCCTCTACCCCTTGTGTGTGTGCGTAATAATTCCACATTGGTTGTCGCCTTGAGAATTCTGTGGTTCATTAAGCACTTCACACACCAAATCATTTGCCAATGGAGGTAGCCCTTGGGTAGCTTGGTTGAGGTTTTCTCCCGTTCTCCTACTAACATTTGGTGTTGGTGTCGTGATTTTGGTGTTTCACCTCCATGCCACGGTTCCCATTTTGAAGCTTTTCCTTTCCTTACTGCATTCCCTAATAATAGTGGAATATTCCCGTTTGTGTGAATTTCGTTCCACTTTCATACTACCTGTCCCCCTTGTGTGTGTGCTTAATAATTCCACATTGGTTGTAGCCTTGAGAATTTCGTGGTTCATTAAGCACTTCACATACCAAACCATTTGCCAATGGAGGTAGCCCTTGGGTCGCTTGGTTGAGGTTTTCTCCCGTTCTCCTACTAACATCTGGTGTTGGTGTCGTGATTTTGGTCTTTCACCCCTGTGCCACGGTTCCCATTTTGAAGCTTTGCCTTTCCTTACTTCATTCCCTAATAATAGTGGCATGTTCCCGTTTGCGTGAATGTCGTTCCACTTTCATACTACCTCTCCCGTTGTGTGTGTGCATAATAATCCGACATTGGTTGCAACCTTGAGAATTGGCTGGTTCATGAAGCCCTTCACCCACCTAACCATTTTCCAATGGAGGTAGCCCTTGGGCCGCTAGGTGAATCTTTGCTCGTGATATCCTACTAACATCTGGTGTCAGTGTCGTGATTGTGGTGTTTGACCATCGTGCCTCGGATCCCTTTGTGAAGATTTTCCTTTCCTTACTGCATTCCGGTCTGTGTGAATTTTGTTCTTCTTTAATACTTCATCTCCCCATTATTTGTGCGCCTAGAAATCCCACATTGGTTGTAGCCTTGAAAATTGGGTGATTCATTAAGGACTTCACCCGCCAAACCATTTGCGAATGTAGGCATCCCTTGGGCCTGTTGAAATATTTTAACTGCAAAGAGTATTCTTATTATTATTGATATATTATTCATAGGATCAATCCCCATTGTGGATTGATCATGTCGGTTATTGTAATAGGACCAAATCCCCTTTTGGGGATATGTCAAAAGACAATTATAATAGGCAGAATAAGAAGTCGGCCCCAACAGTTAATAAAGAGACCCAGAAATATAATAAGGGTGGGTTTACCCACCCAGTTTGAGAAGTTGGCCCTGGCAGTGAAGAGACACTTCACATGTGCCAGACTTGTATAAATAAAGGAGGCTAGCACCTCACTTAGACACAACTCACTTGCTCAGTTTGAGAGACAAGTTCTGATCTGTTACCGGCAAAGGAGAGAGAGAGTGGCACATATCTAGGAGAGGACTTTCTGTATTAGCATAAGAGATCTCTTGGCATTGTATTCGCTATCTATATTAAGGAAGTTTTGCTAGGTTTCTTCCCCTAGAGGGTTTCCCAGGATAAATGTTGTGTCTCTTGTGATTTTGTATTTCTCAGTGATCTTGGATTATGCTATTGTTATCTAATGAAATGAAAACATCTATAATAATGGCTTAAACATTAATGGTATCAGAGGCAAGCTGAAGGTAGCATCTTTCACAAGAGAAAAATGTCACTGTTGCAGTACCTGCAAATTAGGGTTTTTCAAAAGTGAATCTTTTCAGCCCCAAAACTATCTAGAAAGTTGTGCCCTCCCCTAAGGATCAATTTGGCATCATCAGCGCACCTTTTCAGTGGCTGGATCTCCCAGAAAATGAAACCCTAGTTTCACAAAGTACCAGAAGTACCAGAAGTACCAGAAGTACTAGAAGTACCAGAGTACCAGAGGTACCAAAAGCACCAGTCCAGAAATCCGCAGATCAGATTTGAAGGAGCAAAAGTTGGATTTTCTCAGATCCAAACACACTAGGCAGCTCGCCTTAGCCAAGCGCATCTCCTGGTAAGTTCAGTTTTTTATTTTGAGCACTTTCATTTTTCGGTCATTTTCCTAGCTCCAGGTAAAGATGTCTGCGAGCATTAAGCTTGTTGAAAAGTTAGAAGGAGTGGAAAACTTTCGTGCCTGGAAGTATAGGATTGGCCTCATTCTTGAAGAGAATGACCTAGCAAGATTCGTCAAGGAAGAATTACCGGAACCCGAAGATGCTGCAGAAAAGGCAAAACATCAAAAGGACACAATAAGGGCCAAAAGAATCATTGTAGATTCAATCAAAGACCATCTGATTCCTTATGTGTCATCTAAGAAGACTCCAAAAGAGATGTTTGATGCCTTGACCAGACTATATGAAGGAAATAACATAAACCGGAAGATGAATCTTAGAACTCAACTAAAGAATACAAGGATGCAGAAAGGAGAAATGATTCGGGAATACTTCTCCAGAATCTCAGAATTCAAAGAACAGCTAGAAGCTATTGGAGATACCATAGACGAAGACAGACTCATAATGATGACCCTAAATGGTCTCACAAGACCTTGGGATGCTTTCATCCAAACGATATGTGCCAAAAAGGAGAAACTGAAGTTCGACAGCCTATGGGAAGAATGCATCCAAGAAGAAACAAGAGTAGCGAATCGGGAAGTGTTACTAGCTAAGGATGATGATCAAGCCCTAGCTATTCACACCAAAGGAGGAAGGAAAAAGCCCTACTTCCAAAAGGAGACTCATAAAGATCCTCAACAATCAAATAAATTCAATCATAAAGAATCTCATCCAAGGAGATTTCAAAAGAAAGGACAACGAAAGGAAAGAGACTACTTATTTGTACAATGCTATCATTGTGACAAGATGGGACACATTGCGAAGTTTTGTCCAGCCAGACGAGAAGAATACAAGAGAAAACAAAAGAGGCTCCATGGCCATGTAGTCAAAGATGAAGAGCCACCCGCAAAGATGATAAGTGAGGAGATCAAAGACCATGTGTTGATCTCAACCCTCTCATGATCTATAACACCTGGAGAGGACACTTGGCTCATTGATAATGGTGCATCCAAGCACATGATGGGACACATAAATATTCTCTCTTGTATCTCAGAGAAGAAGTTTTCTAAGAAAGTGACACTTGGAGATGATTACCAATATCCCATTAAGGGAGTGGGAGAATCAAACCATAAACTGAATTAAGGGAATTCACTAAAAATGAAGGACGTACTATATGTACCAGGCTTGAAGAAGAACCTACTCTCCATTTCAGCTTTAGAGAAGAGAGGCTTCAGAGTTGCCTTTATAGATTGAGAATTTCTTATGTGGGCTATGGGAGAAACCTTAAATGAAGCAATCGTCATTGGCAATGAAGAAAATGGCTTGTATAAATTAAAGGGTCACTCAGAGGCTGCTATGACCCATGCCATTGAAAATTCATGTGAACTTTGGCATAGAAGATTAGCCCACATCAACTGCAAGGCACTACCATACATATGCAAAGCGGTCACAGGTCACAGGTTTACCAGAACTCAAAGGTGACCATAAAGGCGTATGCAATGGATGTGCACAAGGGAAGAATATCAAGAACCCTTTTCCGAAGCGGGATAACAAGACAGGAGTCCTAGAACTCATCCATTCAGATGGGTTTGGCCCAATGCCATCATCCTCCATTAGCGGGTATGTATATTATGTATCATTCATTGATGATTACTCTCGTAAAACCTGGATATATTTCTTGAAGACTAAAGTTGAAGTGCTCAGTAAGTTCAAGGAATTCAAGGCCTTGATAGAGAACCTTTCTGAAAGAAAGATCAAGATACTCAGGTCAAATAATGGAGGAGAATATACCTCAAAAGAGTTTGTGAACTTCTGCAAAATGTTGGAATCAAGAGGGAACTCACTACTCCCTATAATCCACAACAAAACGGTGTAGCTGAATGGAAGATTAGAACCATACTGGAAGTTGTGAAGACTATGATCCATGATCAAGATCTTCCTATGTTCTTATGGGCAAAAGCAACGATTGCAGTTGTTTATGTGCAGAACCGATTATCCCATAGTGCACTTAGGCTTAAGACACCAGAAGAGATGTTCACCGGAAAGAAGCCAGAGGTAAGCCATCTCAAAATATTTGGCTGTCCAGTGTTTATTCATATACCTAAAGAAAAGAGAAACAAGCTGGACCCTTCAGGAAAGAGGGGAATATTTGTGGGACACTGTGAGGTCTCCAAGGCCTTTAGAATCTATATACCAGGTCAACATCACATTGATCTTAGCAGGGATGTGACCTTTGATGAATATGCAGCGCTCAAGAAGTCTAAAATATGCCAGCTTGAAGAGGTATATGAAGAGGAACCTGTAATCCCCAATACTACAATGAGGGAGGTTCCCAGAGCTGCAGAACTAGAGAGGGAAGTCGTAACTTCCCCTGATGAGGAACTTCTAGAAGACCATGATATACTAGAAATGCAAGAACCTCCTCAGATGACGATCCTCCATAAAAGAAAGCCAGCCTGGGCTAGAGAGCTTATTCAAGATGGAGAGAAATAAGGTGTTCCCCAAGGAACCACGAGACAGGTGAAAAGACCAAAGCCATTCTCCAGTTATACGGCTTTGATGTGTGACCTCCTAGAAGAGGAGCATACCTATTTTGAAGAATCCATTCAAAGGAAAGAAATAGCAGATGCCATGACAGAGGAATACCAATCCATAATGAAGAACAAAGTATGGGAAATAGTTCCCAGACCAAAGAATAAAGATGTGGTATCCTCCAGATGGCTCTTCAAAATAAAACATGTTGTTGATGGAAGTATTGAGAAGTATAATGCAAGATTTGTCGCTCGTGGCTTTTCCCAGAAGGAAGGCATTGACTATGAAGAGACATTCGCTCTTGTGGCCAGATACACTTCGATCAGGACCATCATAGCTCTTGCAGCTAAGATGAAGTGGAAGCTGCACCAGATGGACGTGAAGACAACTTTCCTAAACGGTGTCATCGAAGAGGAAGTGTATATAGAGCAACCTTAAGGATTTTAGGTTGAAGACAGGAGGTCTCTGTTAGAATATAGAAGATGGTGTGCTCGTTTTACCATTTACGATACCCTCGTCACCCAACCATAGGCCGAAGCCTCCCTCCGAGCACCTTAACCTTGACTGAGAATTCCTCCGAAACCAAACCCTAGGCTAGATAGCCAAACAAAGGACAACGCATCTCTCCCCAAGGATAGCGCAACACAAAAGACTGATCAGATATTCCCAAACCCTAGCCAAGAGATATTCAAGCCAATACTGAAACTAGCTGCTGCTCTAGCTGCACCTGCAACCCTCCTCCAAACCTGCGCACCAGACTACAACTGTAGTGCGCACCAATTGGGAAACTGCAATTCTGAGATGTGACAAATGAGAACTGGTGCCCTGTATTTATAGTAATCCTGCCAGTTTGCTGGGGCCGATTTCTCCTTCTGGGTGTGTGTCTGTTCAGTATATTATTATTAATTATGGTCGTCTTCTTCTCTTGAAGGCTAATAGCCTAATATAAATTATCTTCTTGAGCCGACAAGGCTTCTAGGGTTATTAGCCAATTCATTAAGGTTTCTCTTGCTTCCTGGAGTCTTCTATTCTCGTCAGGTTCACACGTGGAGGTAAATACCTCCTGCAGCTACCATAATATTAACACTCCCTCCTAGCTAGAGAGGTATTGACAGGTAATGGACTTGAGCAAAAAATATACCATTTACCTAGTAGCATCAATATAGTCATCTAGACTATTTCATGACTAGATCATGAGCATCACCATCATCATCAACTGCATCATCTCTCGAAACCATACTTCTTCTGAGTAGTTAGATATGATGCTGGATAAGTTACTCTCACCATAGAGTGATACAAGAGGAGTAAAAGCTTTGAACTGTTTTCCGTCTGGAAAATCTCTGTTCATCATTCATCTGAATGATCATTATCTCCAATAAACTGTTGTTAGTCTTCAAGTCAATTAGAACAAGGATAGAACACACCTGTTTCTATTCATCGTAGTACATAACTACAATCCAGTGGTTCACTACCACATCAAGTAATACATAAGTACTTGATCAACAGCATATGGTTGCGAACGGTGAAACATATTCACCACAGTAGTCCTCATCTACTGTCATATAGTCTTCATAACAAACATCTGAGAGCATCCTACATAGAAACAATGTTATGATAGAAACTGTATCATCTGGGCCAATCTTTCACTCACGTCTGTGAGATCTAAAAGAATGTCTACCACCACAGTAGTCTTCAGCATAGAAACAATGTTATGATAAAAACTGAATCATCTGGGCCAATCTTTCACTCACGTCTGTGAGATCTTGAAAGAGTGTCTGCCCTCAGTATAGAATATCAACAATAATCATCTGGGCCAATCTTTCACTCATGTCTGTGACATCTGAAAGAATCTCTGCCCTCAATATAGAATATCAACAATGGGCTATCTGCCCCATTCTTCTCAACCAAGGAAGAAGGATTATTTTTTATTTCTGAGCCTGGACCATTTCTCACCCTAGGCCATTCCTCCGACACTAAACAAAGTGTAACTTGGAGAGAATGAGTCTTCCCTCGAGAAATGTTTGGACCATTCCTTACCCTGGGCCATTCCTTCGACACTAAACAAAGTGTAACCTGGAGGGAATGAGTCTGCCCTAAGGAATGACTGTCCTGGACTATTCCCCACCCTGGGCC
>ML849209.1:0-26235 GCA_009831015.1 Picea engelmannii
TCCCATAATGACCTCAAATGTATTCAACATGAGGTAATTGATTGTGCCACAATGTGGAAGGTTATAGAAAACATGGTTAACAGTTGTCTCCTTCCTTCTATTGGAGCCAAAGATAATTTCTTTCCATGAGCTCAAGTATCTAAATCATTGGAGGATTGCATTAGCACAAATAACAAGAGTATTAATTTCCTTCCTAATATTGATGAAATAGCTAGCAATAGATATGTGGAATAGTCCACCAGGGACATTACATTGATCAAGACCATATTTCCCTTGAAGCTAGAAAATTTTGAGAAGAGAATGAGTCAAAGTATTGCATCCTATAAGGCCCCTTTTAAGCAACAACACTTCACCCAAAGTGATGTGCTTGATCAAAATTTTGAGGCTTGGAAAACATTTGTGGAAAATTATAGAAAAAAAAAAGTGAAGTGCCCACAAACCAAGTTGAGGAACCCAACAATTAGGGGAATCAAATCATTTCATCTTCACCGCCCTTTTGTATAAATAAGATAGGAACTATGATCAGAAGGATTTTTCTTGAGATTATAAACTACTTTCAATATTAGTTGAGAAGCCAAGTTGGCCATCGTTGGAGACTTATTTTGGTGTATGTTTTGGTGTGGGACTACTCCTTTATTTTTTTATGCTAGAATGGATGTAAGAATGTTTACTTTTGTTGTAGACTATTCTCATGCAATTGTGATTATTTCTTATTGTTTATTTTCAATGAGTTTATAATTTATGGATGTGATATTGTGACTAGTTGTTTTCATTAAATCTAACTTGGTTTCAATGGTTGGTTATCTTAATTATTTGTAGCATTATTATTCAGTAAACAGTTTTTTTGTTTTAATGGATAAAATTGTTATTAATTTTATATTCATTCTATGTTCTTAAATCCTATCTAGGTATTTAGTGTAGAACTTCATTATGTTGTTAGATCTAGGAATGCATTTAGGATTTAGATATTCAAAATTCAAAGCTCATTTGTCTGAGCCAAAATACTGGAGGAGCTCACTATACGAAACAAAGAGGAGGATAATTGGGCCTTAGATTTAGGTAGAATACCTTAGTTTGATGACAGACACTTATCCACATCAACATATCTCAAATCCATTATGCACATGGAGCCATTATCCTATGAAGCATATAGAGATGATTATGTAGAATATTACTTCTTAAAGGGAGTGTATCAATAGTTGCAAGGACAAAAAGAACAAACAGATGTTGATTACCATCTCCAAGATGGATTACTCTGCAATATGAGTATTATTTATGTTCCAAAGGAAGAACAAGTACCGTCAAGAAGGAAGGATCACATTGTCAAGTGATTTATATGTCTAGATATTGTTACATTTAATTATCAATCTGGAGTTCGTAAACTTGTGAAATTAAAGCATTGTATGTGTAGAATTAGATCATTTATAGCATCTATCTACTTGCATAAAGGAAACAAACTTGCATAAGATAAACACACTTGCATGAAATTAAAATCTAATTCAACCATTCTTGGTGAGGATCATATGCTTTGACATTGGTCTTACTATTAGGATCTTGTTGTGACCAAGTTATCTCTTTGTTAATATCAGACTTTCCAACTTTCCAAAGATCGTGATTCCATTGTTGGTGAATCATGAAACACACCACACTTGCATAAAAATAAATCATACTTGTATAAATAAATAAATGGAATTTAAAAGACATCCTACACTAAGCAACACATTGTTCTTCTATTGTAGGCCCTTGCTTTCGTAGAATAGAGTGCTACTACTAATCTACAACATAAATAAACTAATCTAATTGCAAAATACATAAATTATATAACTACAACTTATAATAAAACAAGAATCATGCAACTACAATCTATACGGACACATTATCTCATGAAATGTAATTTATTCCATCATAGTATGGACATATGCTCCATGATGTTGGGTATGTGTTATATTATTTTCACATGGGGGTAAGAGGGGGGCGGACCACCCCCTTTCTCGAGGGGTCACATGGGGGTGGATCACCCCTGCACAGGGGTTTAGGGGAAGCGCCCCCAGGAAAAAAAAATGGCGGTTTTTGCGTCCGTTTTTTGGCGATTTTTCGACATATGGTTTTCATCCATGGTTTTCTATTTCCGATTAAGGAATTAGGGTTGTTGACTAATCCGAATTATTGGATTAGGGATTTGGATGCTACGTGATCCTATATGTATATTGTATTGTAAACAATTTATGAGATGAATGAATATAGAAGATATTGGTTTTCCTGGTTTGGGTTTCCAAGGGAAAAATCTATGTGTAATGTGTGTATTTTCCATTGTATATTTTATGTTCTTTTATTGAAAATATGTTTGCGGTAAATAATTGTACAAGGTTAAAATCTACACAAGAGTCCTCCCTTTGGAATGGAAACGGAACTCTTACTTATACAAAAACTAAGATAACCAATAATAAATTCAGATCCACAAATCTCTCATGTGGTTACAACAAATTGCTAATAATTAGCAAGTAATGTCTCTAAAAATCTTCCCACAAATCTCTCATGTGGTTACAACAATTTGCTAATAATTAGAAAGTAATGTCTCTAAAAACCTTCCCACAAATCTCTCTAAAATATTTGATAATAAATCTTCCATGATTCTTCTCCATCCAAGATACTTCATTAATTATTCCAAATCCAGAGCAAATCTTGAATAGGTGAAGAGAAAATTTGAATTTGATCATACGGATTTGAAGAGAGTAGTAAAATCTATGTTGCTACTGGATTCCACATTCTTGTAGCCACTGACTACAGATGATAAATTGATGATAAGTCTCAAAATACAATCTGTTTATTGAGATTTTTTGTGGAGATGTTCATATTAACCTGATGATACTTCACACAAAAAATCATGAAAACCCAGTTCATGTATCTTCAAATATGAATTGGATCGGCTACGGGTTTTGTCTATCTCCTGAAACAACTAGCAAACTAACCCAACTTTCCAAGATAAGTGAAAGTGTGTTATTTTTCTAAAATTTAATCATAAATTCACTTAAAATAATAATATAAATGCATTGGAAAATATTGAGCCTAATCCCACATATAAATATTGAAATGGAGTAAAAAGGGGATTACTGAAAAACGGAAAATGATTAAAAAGTTAAAGGAAAAGTTGTAAAAAAATGGTGAAAATATAACAATTATGAGACTCAACATTCCCCCCAAATGAACATGTTGCATGTCCTCATGCAACCCTCATATGATTCTTTGAAATGTGTGATTAGGTCCTCCTCCTCTAAAAATTGGGTAGTAAGTTGTCTTTGTTTGATCCTTGAAAACTTTTGAAAAGAAAACATTGTTGGAAATACTTGAGTTGCATCTGAGTTTATTGTGGTTGGTTCTTGGGTAAAAAACACAGGTTTTTCTAAGTATTGGTTCTTGTGTGGCAACACTAACCTCTTGTATTTGTTCTCTCTTCACTTATGAGTGTTGACTAAGCATGAAGGCCTGGAAATATATCAACATGTGCTTGAAGTCTCTTCAAAAGGTTGAACATCTACTGTTGTATACGGATACATGGAGCTATTACAACTTTCCAATTAACAATATTTATAATATTGAAACTATTATAAAGTGTCATCCTCTCTTGTAAGTGATTAATAGATGTAGGGATGTCCAATTGTTCCAAAATCTATTATCGCAATCCACAAGTTTACCATGTTATATATTGTTTCAAAGTTGCCCTCCCAAAATAGTTTCAAGACAGTCATTGAAAAGCTTTCAAAGTGGCCATATGGTAACTCTTGAATTTTTGTACATGCCTTGTCAAAATTCTTTTTAAACACGTACCAGAGAAAAAAACTTCCAACATAAAAACATGGTAATGGAGCAAAGATCAATGTTGAGACTATGTCATCAATCCCTCTAGATTTTGAACCCTTAAGCTACATACCTCTACCTTCTTTGCTTTGCATATTTGAGGATAAAGTTCTCGCTCTTACTAATTTGTAAGAAAATACCATCACAAAAACTAACCACGTGGATCTCAAAAATATGTTATTTTTGTCTATTTCCATAATGAAAACAAGTATGAGCGTAATGTTACCCCAAAACTATCCTAGATATCTCTAAATTGCAAGATATGTTTGGCCATGTTCAAAGCCTTCTCAAGCTGTCATATATTGCCATAATCTTTGTTATGGCTGGAACAATCTTTGTTATAGATTGTTTTTTCTAGACTCTCTGAGATGTTTTCAAATGCTGATATTTTTGGGCATCGAACTTAGGTAATATTAATTTCTGCAATTTAATGAGATTCACTGCATGTGCCTGATGTTGCAATTTTGGCCCCACCATTTGCTGCCAAAATGAATTACTTTCAGCCCTTTGTTTGGACAAAAAGTTGCTACAAGTTTTAATATGGGAAGATTTATCGCAAATGCCAAGATGGGTCTCAGTTATTTTTGGAGAGAATGTGTGTTTTTCCATGACGCTCCAACTCACAAAAATTTAGAAAAACCAAGATTGTAAATTTCAATTTACAAGCAAATTAATTTATGCATTCTAAAAAAAATACAGAATTCTTAAAATTACAAATCTGTCTACAAAACATGTATGCACAACCTTCCTTGTCAATTTTCTAGGGATTTTACACGTACGGTTACTTCAATAACCATAATGGGCACAAAACCCATGTCTCAGTTTTTCTTGATCTCACCTCTATTCATTTGCATAATGGGCACAAAACCCATGTCTCAGTTTTTCTTGATCTCACCTCTATTCCCTGCAAATGATGTGAAAATTTATCCTTGGAGCAGATTTGATTGTTTTAAAATTGTTAAGTTTGACTTTGGTTTGACTTTGAACTAACACACTCCCTTTTTAGTTTGCAATATATTCAATAGTTGCTATACCATCTCGTGGACCTTATGCACAAACCCATGTAGCCAAATCTGATTTGAGGAAGCTCGGGTATGCCAACCAACAAAATGGCTAAATTTTGGTAGCCATTGAAATGTATTTTTGACTTTAATTTGATCGATTTCCCTTGACCGACCCATTTGAATTTGTTCCGATCTACGAGGTGCCAAAGCATTTATTTGGCATGTAGAACATTCTCCAGCTATCGGATTTGGATTCGGAATTGTGCTCGTATGCAAACCAATGAGGGTGTTGAATTTCTTGTAGCAACAACAAATATGTGTGGAAGCAACATTTTCACAAGGGAGTCAAGGCATGATAGGAACATGAGAAAAATGGTATTTAAGGGGTATGAATACCCCCAATTAAAAGTTGTTTCAGTCGGAAAATTTGACAAATAAGGAAGGGAAAATGAGAGCAGTGAAAAGGAATCATAGGAAATTTTCCAAGTGCACCTCTTCTAGCATTTAATGAATTAGTGATTAAAGATTAGAAAAAGAACGTACCTGCACCCACTTGAGAAGTCTATCAATTCTACAAAAAGTACATGATGTCTCGAGAGGCAAGAAATCTAAGTGGGTCCACAATATTGAGTTGAAATGAGCTGAGTGAGTAGAACCTAGATCATGTGGCACTTGTAGCTTGTTGTAAACTAAGATTTGGAGCATCAATTGTCTTGGAAATTTTTTATGTAAAGAGCAATGGAACTGAGATTTCTCTTTCATTATTTGCAAATCTTGTCCACCAACAAGCTAGTTTTCAAAAAAGACTTGTTTGATTGCTCCCAAAGGGGTTTTCACAATCAAAATTTATTGTGCATGAGGAATGCATGTCACCAAACTGGTTTTCAAGCACTCGAAGGTCTGATGGTGCTTGGGACAAGTTTTCACCATCAAATTTATTTCGGAAATGATAGGATAGTGAGGTAATGTAGCTTTGTAAGGGGGTTAAGTTATGTTATTGTATGGGTTAGGGGTAGATGGAGCATGATGGTATGGAAAATTTGTGAAGGGAAAATAGGTGGAAGTCATGTGATAGTAGTGGTCATGAAAGAGATTTGGATTTATATTGACCATATAGACAAAAAGAAGTTGCGTTGACTTCAGCATGTGTTTTTGAACTAGGAGGAAGACATGAACATACCATAGTGAATAAGTAGGATGAATAGTGGGTCTTTGAGAAGACTTCATCTATAGTGATGGTATGGTGAATGTGACTTGACTTCTCTTTGATAACATTTCTTTGTTCACCTTGATCTCGATCCATCTTGAAAAATTTGGTATGACTGGTGTTATTGGACGACAAATGGAAAAAATTGCATGGAAAGTTCTGAATAATTTCCTTCTTTGTGAATTCAACATCAGATAATATTGCACTTGCTTGGCTTGGATGTTTGAATATCACATCCCCGTTCATGGTTCTTCAAATTTTGATCTTGAAAATCACCCTTTCGGACCTGCAAAAACTTTAGCATTTGCTTGGAATAAAACGTAATATGATGAAGGAAGCAAGGTGATCGGTCTTTCTTATTCCAAGAAATATGAAAAATAACTACAAACAATGTAAAATAAAACAGATCCAAAAGATAAACAAAACAAAAATAATTTCTTCCATGCACAAAAGTGATGGCCATCTAAGACTACCCAGTGGTATTTCATCAATAAAAATCTTTGTTTCGAGTCTAATTGGAGTTATTCCAAAGCTATTTTTAAGTGGTTCAAAGAGGTATCTCTGATATAAACAAGTTTTCAAAGTGAATTGAGATTATATGTCAAATTTGATGAGGAAAAGTCTAGAGGGGAGAGTTATTTTGGATTTTCATCCTAGACCAACAATCACGGTTTTAGATATAACTTTTTTGTCTGATGATGAATCGACATGATTCCACTTGGAGATTAAATCCGATTCATTTATCTATCTCCACTAGAAACGGATTTTATAAATTCCTTGATTTGATATCACAAAACTATTGATGAACAGACTAGGAGGCAGAATTTAACAGTGTTTTTTTTAGGACAAGCAACCACTAAAATGGGCATAACTTTTTCGTCCGACATCGAAATGAGATGATTCAAGTTGTTTTCGAACCTATATTCCAAGGGATATCTTCCTTATAAATGTGTGTTTAAAATATTATCATTTGACCCCTCAAATGTTGACTCTCCCAAATCTATTTTTAGGAGTCTTTTGAAATCCGCTTGCTACAAGGATCTAAAAACATGATATCTCTCCTAAATTCTGATTTAGATATATGAATTTGTCTTGGTGAGTTTGTTTTAATATAATGTGACGAATCACTCTACCAAAAATCTCCAACACCTACTTTGTATATTGTGTGATATGACTTTCAGAGGGTTTGCAAATATGAATTTGTAGCAATTTTTGCATTGTTTCCTCATTATCCTAAATTTTATTAATGTGCAAGTTTGGATAAGAAATGATTTTTTATAAGTATTCAAAGAAACTGAAATTCATACTTATATTGAGGTGTTTAATCATCCTTTGGAAACGTGCTTATCCTTCATTTTCCTCCACCTTTGGATCATTAACCTAAAATGATGCTCAATTTATTAATGTAGCATATATTAATAAAATAAAATAGATGGGTTGAAGAAAGATTATTCTCACACAAATTCATATTGTCATTCAAAAAAAAATATGCAAAACCAAAGCAATGAAAGAGTATCTTCCATGTTTCTTCTTATTGTCCTTTAGTGAATGTTCTGCATTTTTTTTAGCTCATGAAGTCTTGCTTATTGGTCCTCCCCTTGTAGATGTATGTGTCAGTGGGTTAGCGGATGGAGTGCTTCTTACCACACCACAAGTGAAAAAAATGATTGAAATAATTTACCAAGAAATCTATCTAAGTTTATTTATGCAATACTAACATAATTTGGATTCAGTGAAAAGGAGTACTCACTAAAGTGAATGTGTCAGGCTTTTACACTACATAAATTATATAGTGAGATCATCTCTACATCTTGTCGTCTCTAATCCGACGGGTCTAGAATGTTAACACAAAAATAAATCATATACAAGATAAAGAAAAAATTCAAGTGCTAAAACAAAAACAAACTATCGATGCTCTCATCCTTCTAGAAATTTCTCGGCAGCAGTGCCAAAAATGTCAGGTGATTAATATGTCTAAATCATGTTACATTTAGTTATCAATTTGGAGTTCATAAACTTGTGAATTGAAAGCATTGTATGTGCAGAATTAGATATTTATAGCATCTATATACTTGCATAAAGAAAACAAACTTGCATAAGAGAAACACACTTGCATGAAATTAAAAGCTAATCCAAACACATTCCTGGAGAGGATCATATAATTGGACACTAATCTTGCTATTGATATCTTGTTGTCACCAAGTTATCTCTTTGCTAATATTAGAATTTCCAACTTTCCAAAGATCGTCATTCCATTGTTGGTGAATTAGGAAACACACCACACTTGCATAAAAATAAACCATACTTGTAAAAATAAATAAATGGAATTTAAAAGACATCCTACATTAAGAAGCACATTGTTCTCCTCTCATGGGCCCTTGTTTTTGTAGAATAAACTGATACTAGTAATATACAACATAAATAAGATAGTCTAATTGTAAACTACATGAATTATAGAACTACAACTTATAATAAAACAAGAATCATCTAACTACAATCTATATGGACACAATATCTCATGAAATGTAGTTTATTCCATCATAGTTTGGACATATGCTCCAAGAGTCCTCCCTTTGGAATGGATAAGGCACACTTATTTATACAAAAACTAAGATAACCAATAATAAATTCAGATCCACAAATATCTCATGTGGTTACAACAATTTGCTAATAATTAGCAAGTAATGTGTCTAAAAATATTTCCACAAATCTCTCTAAAATATTTGATAACAAATCTTCCATGATTCTTTTCCATCCAAGATATTTCATTAACAATCCCAAATCAATAGCAAATCTTCAATAGGTGAAGAGGAAATTCAAATTTGACCGTACGAATTTGAAGAGAGTTGTAAAATCTATGTTGCTACCGGATTTATTGTTCCTATAGCAACTGACTACAGATGATAAATTGATGATAACTCTCAAAATACAATCTAGGTTATTGAGATTTTTTTTTAATATGTCCATTTTAACATGATGATGCTTCACACAAAAAATCACGAAAACCCAATTCGTATATATTCTACCGATGGTTACCATTTTTGGCTACATTGGATCTGCCAAATATGTTGCGTTTGACAAACGATCCCATTCTACATGCCCCATTTTGGCCCGCTGTCCCTGCCAAATTACCATCTGAAATCCCAAAATTTGATGGAAAACCTGGGGAATATCTTAACAATCATGTTATGACTTTCCATTTATGGTGTTCTTCCAACTCTTTGATGGATGACTTCATTCGTCTGAGACTTTTTCATAGAACACTTACGGATACAGCATCCAAATGGTATATTGAGTTGTTGTGTAACTCCTATGTTGACTTTAATTCTCTTTCCATGGATTTTCTGACGCATTTTCAGTTGCCTATACGGTACGAGACTAGTACAGAACTTTTGACCTCACTCCGGAAATCCTCTTCCACCAACATATCTGATCATATTCATGAGTGGAGGTGGCAGAGACGGTTGATTAAAGCTCCAATTCCAGACCAACTCCTCGCAGATTTGTTTACAAATTAGCTCTTGTCACCCATCACCCATGATGGTTCTATGGGGAATGTAGTTACTGAGGAGCAGGCTATCAATCGTGTGCAATATTCGGACTTGGTATATTCCAAGTTCGGCACACTTTACGATATGATCCCTCATGCTCCTCGCTCATCAAATGATCCAACAAAATTTCTCCAGAACCAGGTTCCATTTCAAACAGCAACACTACTTCCACTCCTGCTAAAGCCTCTAAGGTGAATGCAGTCCAATCCACTTCATCTCAGCAACCAGGAGGCAAGAAGAAAAACAAGGGTAAATACAAGAAATCTCCTGACAAGAAGGATACTACAAAGACTATTGATACTCAACCGAATAGGAAGGCTAAGTTTCCTTGTATGATTTGTGAAAAAGACCACTACACGAAATATTTCCCTCGTCGTGAGGAAGTTGCTAAATTTCTGAAATGTACTTCTCAACCTGCAACATTAACTAACCCTTTCTCATTTCAGCATCAACATCTGGTTTCACAAAACCCTTCCCCTCCACAAGAGGGAAACGCAGGTCATTCCCACCATGGGGATGCTTCCTCAAGTGCCTATGAGGTATATATGTTTAAGACAGTTAATGTAACAACTCGAGCAAATACTTATGACACTACTCCAAGTAATCATGTTAATGGAAAGGTTATTGATCATCCCTCCACATCCACTCCTCCTCTATCTTCCAATCCTCTTCATATTGAGAAGACAATTTATGACACAGTTTTGCGCCCACCCAAGGGAAAAATTCGAAAAGAGACCTTCAATCCAAGTGTTCATGCCCTCCAAAACTACAATATCATTGAAGCTTTGGCACAAGCACCTTGTGCTATGTCAACCCTCGAAGTTCTATAGAACTGTCTAAATCAATGGAGAACCCTATTGTCATCTATTGAGGTTGTGGATCCAAAGGAATCAAATTTGATTAAGTTTAATCTGGACTATTTTAAGAAGAGTCTCTCACACCACCTAGCATTGGTTGGTGGAAAGAACATCCATCGCACTATTTTCGATGAAGGAGCCTCCACTTGTGTCATGTATTTGCCTTGCTGGAGAGCCCTTGGCTCTCCTAAACTTAGCCAGACTCCTACCACCATGAAATTGTTTGATGGACGTGGTTTCCAACCTCACAGACTTTTGCAATCTTTCGATGTGACATTGAAGGGTAAAATTGTTTCGGTCAATATCAAAGTGGTTAACGCGCCCATGGATTACAATTTGGTACTTAGTCGTAGTTGGTTCTATGAGATGATTGTCGTCGCATATTTTGTGTTTTGTATTTTACAATTTCCCCATCAAGGAAAAATTGTCATTGTTGACCAACTGGACTATTGCACTCCAGATCTCCACAATTTTGCAGCGAATAATGTCCCTTTTCTAGGAAAATCTAGTCTTGAGAGTGTAGGAGTAGGTCTCCTTAAGGATTCCTCGCTCATGTGGATTTTTATTTTACCTTCTCTTGACACCCCGTTGGTTGCCACGTTAAATTTGATTTCGACTCGGGTGCAATACTCCCTAGAATCACTTGATCCTTTGGTAGTACCTGGTCTTACGAGCATATTTCTTTTCATGTGTCAAGGTCATTAAAAAATGAAACAGACGCTTACGAGCATAGTTCATTGTCTATATCAAGCATGTTAAAAAATGAAATAGACCCCCCTCCATTTGAATCGAGTCTCACTTTGGATCGAATACTTGAACCTTTTTTTCCTCTGCCTAGTGAAAATATTCTTATTACTAGTCAGATGCCTAAATGAGGAAAGAAGAAGATTCGTCGGAGGAAACGATGCTTGGGGGGAAGGTATCCATCCTTTGGACATCATGCTGGAGTGAAGTCACTAGCTTCTATCACGCAATATGGGGGCCCAATACCTCTAGAGAGACACGCTGCTAGGAGTGATCCTCGTTTGGGGGTCGTTCCTATTGTAACGTAGTAATCTTTTCTAGAATGAGCTTAGTATTTGTTCTTTCTCGTCCTCATAAATACATGAGAATAGGTTACCAAGCTTAGTCTTTGTTCTTTCTTGTGCTCTTTAATACATGAGAATAGGTCATCGAGTATACTTTTATCTCTTTTTCGGACTCGTAAAAGCTATACAAAAAAGGAACTCTTTGGAGTCTCCTTTAAGCTCTTTTTAGACTCCCTAAACATGAAAATATTTTCGAGTGAGCTTGTTTCCTTTCACACTCGTTAAATTATTTGAAAGGGTGTCTTTCGAGTGATAGTTTATCTCTTTTTCAGCCTCGCGAGACTAATTATGAAAAAGGAATACTCTAGTCAAGCGTGACTAGAAGAGTTCTCCTGTGTATTGTTTTACACTTTTTTCAAGCTTGGGACACTAAATTTACGAAAAAAGTCACCCATGGAGTCATCTTTAAGTTCTTTTCATACTCTATAAACATGAAAACCACCGAGTGTACCTTCTTTGAGATCGTAAAATTATACATTGTAGACCTATATGTGACCAAACTCCAAGACCCATACGGGACTGAACCCCTCTTTCTTCAGGTTTGTTAAACATGTGTCGAGGGACTCATCGAAGATGAGCTATACCGAGAATTTTTTATCCTCCTCAAGCTCGTTAAAAAACTGTTGAACTTTAAATGCTTAGCTCATGCACATGTATTTTATTTACTTTAGCATGTACTTGAACCATAAACAATGCATCAATACTATACACAAGTGTTGCAATAACCAAGACCACAAGAAGAATAACCATGCACAAGAACACAAGAAGTATCATGGGAAAACCCTTCTCAATCAAGGGAAAAACCCAGCAATCCTTTGTTATATTCTCAAGAGAAGATCCCCCGCACCATAGACCTTAGCACACAAGAGGGTTCTTACCAAAACCTAGAAACTAGCACCCAAGAGAGGTGTGCACTCCAGCTGTACAAGTGCTTGTTGAAATTATGAGATGACAAGTGAGAGTGTGTGATCCACAATGGGGATTCACTCTTATTTATAAAAGAACTGACACAGCAAAAGGTGTTTCTATTAGCACAATAGGGTCGACCTCATTAACTCAATAATATAATTAATCATTACAAAATATTAATTCTCTTTCACATGGTGGGGCTGACTTGTACTCTTCACAACATAATTAGGGTTACAAGTAAATCTTACTCTCAGACAATATAGCAAGGATATCTTGCATCCTCTAGTGCTCATCCACTAGGGACATGTCCACCTATGCTCAGCCATAGGGGCATCACACTCAACAGATCACTCAACTGAGTCCACGGGAGTACCATTTGGAGCACCATCTCAAGCTGACTCAACTAAGTCTATAGGAGTACAAGGTAGGTGACCATCTCAATTTGACTCAACTCAGTCTAGAGGAGTACAAGGCAGGAGACCATCTCAAGTCATCTCAACTCAGTCCAAAGGAGTAAACAAGATACCACACGTCATCACAACTCAATCCAGAGTCTGATGCACACCCATCACATGGGCACACATTGTCTCAATTCGGTCCAGAGGAGAACAATACACCCATCACATGGGCCCTCTCACAAATCGACTCAAATCAGTCCAAAGGAGAACAACCTGGAGAATGTCACATGACACTGCAATCATCAACACCCCCTCTCAACTAGGGAGGCATTGTCCACCAGGCCAAGTCTCTCACAAAAGTACTTGAACTTCATCCTGGCAAGTGGTTTGGTGAAGACATATGCAACCTGCTAGTGTGTAGAAAGGTATTGCACATGTACTTATTTCCTCTGCGCTATATATTTTATGTAATGGTATTTGATCTCAATGTTTTTCGATTTATCGTGATACACGGGATTCTTTGAGAGATTCACATGGCTCTGGTTATCACAATGGATAATGGTGGAATCCATCTCATGACCAAATAAATCTGCAAGGAGATTGTGAAGCCACATTACTTCGCAAACTACCACACATAATTATATGTACTATGCTTCTGTAGTACTCAAAGCCACAGAGCTCTATTTCCTACTGCACCAGGAAACCATGGCAGAACCCAAGGTAAAACAAAAACTAGATGTGCTCTTTTGGTCCACTGCGCTCCCTGCCCAATCTACATCAGCACATCCCTTCAATCTCGTGTCTACACCGAAGGCATATCTCAGGCCATATCCAATTGTGCCTCGTAGATATCTCATCACATGCTTCACTTCTATCCAATGAGTCTGTCTCGACTGACTCATAAACTGACTAAGTACATTCACTGCATAGCATATATCAGGTCTGGTGTTAACTAGATACATCAATGATCCAATCAGTAGTCGATAAATATGTGGATCAATACTGCCTGAATTAGTATAATCCTCATTCATTTTCTTCAAATCCATCACCATCGGTGTAGGCATGGACTTGTTGTCTGTCATACCGAATTTCTTCAATATCTCCAGTGTATATTTTCCTTAACTTAGGAAACTCTCATCAGTCCTCTTCCACACTTCTAGTCCCAAGAAGTAGTGCATCATACCCACATCCTTCATCTCGAATTCATAATTCAATGCATGCTTGCATTCAACAATAAGACTTTCTAAACCGGTGAGGAATAAATCATCAACATACGGGACCAAAATCAGGAACTTGTCACCAACAATATGGTAGTATAGATTTGGATCAGCAACACTCTTGTTGAAGCCCAAACTCATCAATAATCCATCCATTTTCTCGTACCAAGCACGAGGTGCCTTCTTTAGTCCATACAAGACTTTCTTCAACCTGCACACATGAGACTTTTTCTCATGTATCACGAATCCATCTGGTTGCTTGATGTAAACTTCTTCCTCAATCTCACCATTGAGAAAGGTTGTCTTTACATCCATCTGATGTATTCTCCAACCCATGGATGCATCTAGGGAAATGATAGTATGGATGGAAGTGTATCGGGCTACAAATGTCTCCTCATAATCAATTCCCTCCACCTGAGAGAATCCTCTAGCCACAAATCTCTCTTTGTACTTCTCGACGCTTCCATCAGTTGCATGTTTGATCTTATAGATCCACTTGGAAGTCACTACAGACTTCCCTTCTAGTCTAGGAACAATATCCCACACATCATTCTTCATGACGGACCGATACTCTTCTGTCATGGCATCTTGCCATACCTGCTGACCTACTGCTTCTCCATGACAAGAAGGTTCAGTATCAATGATGTGGCCCATGGTTGAAACATAGCTCAAAAATATTTGTGGTCTCTTGCTCTCTCGGAATGTGCCTCGAGGAGCTGCATGTCCCTTTGCTTCATGCAAATTCTATCGAGCCCAGGCGGGCCTTTTATGGCCTACTGCAATGTCTCTGGGGACATCAGCTGGAGCTACGGGATCAACTGGATCAATGATTGTCTCCCTCTGAACTATTGAAGGGGGAGAAGGTACTATCTCACTGTCAATCTCCATCTAAGATTCTCTGGATCTTCGATAGGTTATCTCTTCCTCAAAGGTGACATCTGTGCTAACCTCGATCTGTCTCTGACCAGGGATATAGATCCAGTAAGCCTTCAATGATTCACTGTACCCCACAAAAGTATTTTCTCTTCCTTATTCTCAAATAGTTTGACTCCCTCTGAGTCAAGTGACTCCCTCTGAAGTCAGAAGGATAAACATATGACCTAGAGGAAATTGTGACATCATCATTTTACTGTGTTGTTATCCTGGAGACATCCCATGTCTTCTCAGGTCCTCTACTACCTTTACATCACTTTTTTGGCCTTTCATACTAGGATAATAACCAAGATGACCTCCCGTAGGGATAACAATCAAAATGGCCTCATGTACTAGGATAATAACCAACCAAGAAAATTTGGACTCTCATACCAGGGATAATGATCCAAGTCATGAGGGCTCCCATACCAGGGATAATACCCTTCATTATAAAAATGCAAGCAAATACAGGGTAATGATGAAATCAATTAAGGAATGTAGTACAAAACTTACCCTAGTCTACAATCATGCTCAATCTTGCTTTTGCTCCTCCTGAGAAAGATGAGATATGAAGAAGAATGCCTCATATTTTATGTCTTCATCTCTCTGACGTGGTTCTGAATCGATATCTACAGTGGATGCATATTTTCTTCCTTTCTTCCTGGTAGGACAATTTCTCGCAATGTGTCCATACTTGTCACATCTGAAATATTGAATCCTTGAAATGTATTTTCTATATTCATGACCTGAAGTTGTTTAAGTTTTCTCATCTTTGAATGCTTTGAAAAAAATTCTTTTATTTCCTCTTCCTCTCTTTGCATGAGAGGCAAGGGCTTGATTGTCATCATGATCGAATTCTTGCACTCCTCTGGCTATAAGTCTCGTTTCTTCCTAGGTGCAGTATGTCCATAGAGAATCAAACCCAGGTAAATCTTCTCTACCTCTAATACTTTTAAGAAATGGTTCTCAATGTCTTGGAAGAGCATTGAGAGTAGTCAGGACAAGTTCTTTGTCTGATATGGTTTCTCCAATGGCACCCAATTGATCTCTAATCTCTGAAATCTTCATGAAGAAGGTAGCAACGGTGTCAACTTTTGTCATCTTGATATGTTAAAGCTGATTCTTCAATGTAAGGGCTCTAAGGGTGTTTTTACTCTCAAACATATTCTTCAATGCATCATACATCTCATAAGTTTTTTTTAAGGTAGCAATACGAGGTAGTAGATGATCTCTTATTGAATAGATGATTATCTTCCTTGCTTTGACGTCATCTTCCTTCCATCCTTATCTTCATCGGTAGTTTTTTATGGTATAGTCTTTTTTATCAAAATCGATAGTTCATCCTCTTCCAAGGTAATTTGTAGTCTTGATTTCCAAGAACTAAAGTTTCTTGATCCATCCAGCTTATCTTCCACCAAATTTTTGTTCACCATGGTTTGCATATTCTTCCACAAACCCTAACGGCTAGGCTAGGCTAGAAACCTTAGGTTTAGTTGGACTTATGAATGCCAACAATAAGCCTTGAAAGTCAGAAGAACACTAGTAAGCTTGAAAAATCCTTCAATGCATTGCAGAAACCCTAAAACCAAAATTCTGCAGAAAATTGCAAAACCCTAGAAACCCTAGGGCCAAAAATCAAAAATTCTCAGAATTGAAATCTGAGAGTCTTTGGAGGTGCATTGAAGGAGGTCGTACACTCCTATGTATAAATTAGCCCCAACGCTCAAGTATAAGGTGTTGAAACTGGCAAAAGAAGGGGAGTAATTTCTGCAATTGCAGCAAGGGGGGGGCGGTTGGCTTCTTCAATGGCTTGTGCAATGGTCTCTTCAAGAACTCTACTCTGATACCATGTTGAATTTTAAATGCTTATCTCATGCACATGTAGTTTATTTATTTTATCATGTACTTGAACCAAAAACAATGCATCAATACCATACATAAGTGTTGCAATAACCAAGATCACAAGAAGAATAACCATGCACAAGAACACAAGAAGTATCATGGGAAAACCCTTCTCAATCAAGGGAAAAACCCAGAAATCCTTTGCTATATCCTCAAGAGAAGATTCCCTATGCCATAGAACTTAGCACACAAGAGGGTTCTTACCAAAAGCTAGAAACTAGCGCCCAAGAGAGGTGCACACTTCAGTCGTACAAGTTCTTGTTGAAATTATGAGATGACAAGTGAGAGTGTGTGATCCACAATGGGGATTCACTCTTATTTATACAAGAACTAACACAGCAAAAGGTGTTTCTATTGGCACAATAGGGTCGACCTCATTAACTCAATAATACAATTAATCATTACACAATATTAATTATCTTTCATATGGTGGGGTCGATTTGTACCCTTCACAACATAATTAGGGTTACAAGTAAATATCACTCTCAGACAATATAGCAAGGATCTCTCCCATCCTCTAGTGCTCAGCCACTAGGGACACATCGACCTGTGCTCAACCACAGGGATGTCACACTCAACAGATCACTCAACTGAGTCCACGGGAGTACCATTTGGAGCACCATCTCAAGACGACTCAACTAAGTCCATACGAGTACAAGGCAAGAGACCATCTATAGCTGACTCAATGCAATCCAGAGGAATACAAGGCAGGAGACCATCTCAAGTCATATCAACTCAGTCCAAAGGAGTAGACAAGAGACCACACATCATCACAACTCGGTCTAATTTTTTACGCACACCCATCACATGGGAACACCCAACACATGGGCACACATCGTCTCAACTCAGCCTAGAGAAGAAGGACACACCAATCACATGGGCCCTCTCACAGATCGACTCAACTCAGTCTAGAGGAGAACGACCTGGAGAATGTCACACGACGATGCAATCATCAACAAAAACAAAGAGGTACTCACCAATCATGGTGGGGGGGGGAATTGAAGGAAGTAGGTCAAGTTTTTTGGAATCCATTATGGCAACTATTGTTGTCTCCCTTGAACATGGCACATGTTTGTGTCTCGTCTTACATTTGGGTAATCTGCTTGTCTATGTGTCATACCAATTCCATGTGTCGTTATAATTTTATGTTTCAGTCGAAAAGTGTTCTTATTTTCGTCGCATTATGTTCTTAGTACTTGTCGATTCAATGTTATCAAGTCATTTTTCGTGCCTCACAATGTTCAAGGGAAGTTTCACTTCATATCTTCCATCTGCAGTATTATCGGTTTCCATTTCCTGTGTCAGTCCATACTCATTTAATCCACCATATTACATCACTTTCCTATGGTAGTTTTGTGTCGATGATGGTAGATACATCGTGGCCCTCCTTCAATGAGTCTTTTCCTGTCAACTTCAACACATTATCCAAGAATTAGACTTAGAAACCAGTTAGTTCCTTGGGACCTGCATGCCTCAATGGCATACCTCCTCGCTTTTGAAAGTAGGTTTACACCATTGACCTATGATCAGATGATTCCACGATTGTTCAATCTCATCTCAATTATTCACATTCGTTGGAATGTACTATAGGTACCTTAGGAATCATTGTCATCATTGGTGATTTCCCTCACACTTGTTAACGTTATACCTCAATGATCGGTAATCAAGTGGTTTCTACCATGTTTGACATCAATGCATTTATTCGCATGGCTAGATTCATACCGTTTTGTGATCAAGACGAAGACCCTAGGTTGGGCGCTCACTATGTTATGTGTTTTTCCTAGGCTATGATGGAAATCATTTGAGAATATAAAATATTTCATTACAATCACCATGTTGGCAATCTTACTGATATATATACATATATTTATATTGATTGATGGTTGTTTGCATCTTATGTCAGGTTCTCCTACTCCAACACCCTTGCATTGAAGAATTTGTAAAGTGTTTCGGCCATCAGTTTCTCTTTCGACCTCACACTTTAGTAGGCATTTGTTACACATCAAAATGTCACACTTAAGTGTCGCAAGTATCGCAAAGTGATGTATGCACCTCGTCAAGTGTTGCATGCACTGTCTCAAGTGTTGTATGCACCTTACCAAGTGTCGCACTCGCTTTTCTAAATTTCACAACCCGTTGACACCATATAAACATTTGTCACAATCCCTAAGTCATGTTGGAAGAAGAAGACCTATCATCTGACAGTGAAAACACACATTTTTCTTGGAAATTTCAACCATTTTTGGGAATTTTACAAGGGTAGTGCTCCCCTACCCATGCTTAGGGAGCATCGGTGCTCCCCCTACCATGTTAAGGGGGTGCTAATGGTGCTCTGTCTCTCACTAAGGGGGGGTGCCAGTTTGGTTAGAGGGAAATATGGGATCTTCCACCTTTTCCTGAGGGCCAAATCCTTAAGGGATGAGGTTGTTTTGGTCGACTCATATACTATGGCTCTATCTTAGGATCTAATCCCAACTTAAGGAGCCATATCCTAAACCATTTCCCTCATTATCGCATGGTGGTTAAGCCTCTCAAGCCTATATATTGAAGGTATTTCCAAGGTAAAGGGGAGAATAATTTAGATGTCAAACCTTTGATTTTGGGAGAAAGCATCAACATTTTGATTTCAAAGTTTTCATGCAAGGGTTGGACAAGGAGAACTTGGAGAAGGTGCTCCAGTGTCAGACATGGCTTGTAAGTGCTTGTAACATGTTTTCCAAATTAATATTAACTTGGCATATTCCCTTCAAGTTCATGTTCTACATTTTCTTTTCTATTGTCATTTCAATCTTCGTAGATAGATCTGATTTACCTAATCATATAGAGTAGGTGGAAGAGTTCCTTTGTTGGTCTTTGCAGGACTTCATTTGTGCTATGCAGCTTGGAGATCAAGCCCAAGGATTGGAGCAGCGAGGACGAACATCGCAATAAGATGTGCCACTTTCTTCTTCTCTTTTGCTTGATTGGTTGAGTTAGATTTAAAGTGAACATAACAACCATTTGTTTACTTTTGTCTTTGGACCAAAAAAGGGGTCTTGGTCCAAAAGGGAGCAGCAGGGTAAGATTTCTCACAACATTGTGAGAGATATTTCTTGAACTCTCTATGCAATGTTATTTGAATCATTTTAAGCTCACTATAGTGAACTAAGGTTGTCCTAGTTTTTTACTGTGTATTAGTGTAGCGGATTAGAGGCAATTTATGAAGTATGTATGAGCCTTAATGCCACATTTAAATAGTAAATAGACATCAATGATAGTTTTTCCTTATTGTTTTCTCTTCATGAAGACCTAACTAGAAGATGGCATGGAATGTTGAAAGCATATGCAGAATGGATCTATTTTCATCTCAAATGGAAATACGATTTTTTTAGGAAAAAAAAAACACAGTTTTTGAAGAAGTGCAACTAGACAAAATATTTGTTCAATTTTACAACAGATTTAAAAAGATTTTCTAAAGATTAATTTTAATCAAAGGAAATAATACTCAAAAGTTCTTGATTACTCTTATTTTTTTAAATGTCTCAACTAACATTAGAGAAATTCAATAGCAGAAATTTCCTTACCTAACAATTTAAAATACTACTATAATTAATGCATTTAGATATATAAAGCATAGTTGGAATTGGGAAAGACCTTAATAGTGACATAGATTGATTCAATGGACTAAATAGGATGACAAGACTATATCTATGGTCAAGTATTTCAAGTACATTGAGCCTATCATTTAGCCCTAATTAATAATGCCAAAGAGATATAGGTAAATATGTGGCTTGGATCGAACCCAAAATGCCAAATTTATACTAAGAAAGCAATTTTGAGGATCAAAAATGGCGATTGAAGAAACTAGTTCCAACCACATGTATACCTTGAAATCACTTATGCACTGATTGGTTGAAAGACGCATCCAAATTGAGAAGGATGGCATCACAATATCATTAAATAGTTTATGTGCAAATTATAATATTGTGTTAAAACTAAGTCAAATCCCCTCACAATATTTAGAACAACAATCAACCCTCATGGTTGAAGAAAAGTAATTGTATGAAGAGGTTGGAGAAAAGGTCCTTTGCAATAAGGGCCACGGAACTAAGAAAGATATTAAAATTGGAAGCAGCCACAACAACAAGGACAAAACGCTATCAAAATCACCTGATACTTGCACCTAGCCTCCTTCCCACCCACTAAAGGGGTTCAAACCCTCATAATTTGTTGCTACACCATGCTAGAAATTCCATGTATAGCGCAACCACTTGGCCAAAAGACAGTTTTACACAGCTTTTTAAGAAAAAGGAAAAAGTGCTACTACTATAAGAAATTATGCCATAATACCTTCGACCACAAATCCATTGTGTCAGTGTACTCAATCATGAAGTAAAATGTAAAAAGAGTTGCAATATGTACGAGATTCAAATGACAAAGAGGATGATTAGATTTTTTTTTCATTAACGACGTAAAAAAACACCTTTGAAACAAAGGGTACTTACAAAGGTTATCCAATTGATTGATTTGCTAGGGCAATAAAATCGGATTTACCTTCAAAGAAAGCAAGTTATGCCAATATGTAAGAGATTATTTAGGGAAATCAGATGGAACTCTACTTTGAAAGAGAAGGTTACAATAATCAAATGGAACACAATCCCTTGTGGCTACTCCCATTGGCGTAAGGATCATGGTATATTTGAGCTTATCTGTGTTGGAAGGTTTACAGTTGGGAGTGAGCTTGTCATTGGTGGCAAGAACAGCGATGGAAAAGATCAGCATGATCAACAGCGTAGTGATAATGGAAGAGGAGGAGCGATAGTGAACGTTGGATCTTATTTAGAATCCCCAATGACTGTCAGATCCAGGAGGTGAATATGGCAGACCACGTCAGAAAGGATAGTCGTGGACCGTTGGATCAAGAGGACGCGTGGCGAAAAATCAGAGCACCACAAAGACTCCATTTCGGAGTTTCACGGGTCATGAAATTCAAGGAAAGAGGTTTAAACTCGCGATATGCGAATTCACGAAAATATTTGGACCATTAGATCACCAAGAATTGTGGATCGTTGATCAGGCATAAAGAAGGTCTGTGAAGTGTCGAAATCATGACAAGATCTGGACTGTTGGTTCCATAGGACACATGGAGAAAGATCGTCATGTCGCTGACTGGAAAGTCAAAGGAACGGGGTTCCCTAATCTCTTGAATTTGCGATATGTGAAATCGTGAAACAATCTTAACCGTCATATCGAGGTTTGATCTGGACCATTGATCAAACTCCATCTTGGAGTCTCGCCTATCGCGACTTGGAGTGATGAGAACCTCCATCACAGGGATCTCGAGATGCGACTCACGATAAGATATGGACTGTCAGATCACCAAGGGTTATGGACCGTTGATCTAAGCTCCATCTCGGAGCTTCACCTATCGCGACTTGGAGTGACGAGAACCTCCATCACAGGAATCACGAGATGCGAACTCACGATAAGATTTGGACCATCAGATCACCAAGGGTTCTGGGCCGTTGATCTAAGCTCCATCTCGGAGCTTCGCCTATCGCGATTTGGAGTGACAAGAATCTCCATCTAAGGAACAACAAGATGCAAATTCACGATGAGATCTGGACCGTTGATTCATCGAGATCGTGGATCATCGATCAGGGTCGATGAAGATCATAAGTTCACAGTGCCTTCTAGCGCAACCTGTGGTCACCACGTGTGGTCACATGGAGGAAGGACCTAGTGCAGATAAGCTCCACCTCGGAATTTCGAGGATCGCATCTGGGAATGTCGAGACACTGGATCATACAAATGCCGAAATACAAAAAAGGTGAATTGTCGGTGTAACCAGAGGTCACCGCCTGTGGTCATGTAGAGGAGGGAGCTAGAGCAGACAAGATCCTTTTCGGAGCTCGTGACATGAAGAGTCAAGATGCCTCATAGCAGAATCTCCAAATTGTGAAAGTGTGAAACGCATAAATCACGACAATATCCTTCAGAGCTAATCCAACGGTGCAGATGAAACTAAAGGAGATCAGGGGCTATTGTTGCACGTCACAGTGTAACTGCCAGAAACCACTGATGGTTTCTGCCAGAGGACTCGAAGACACTTCGAGGTGATTGACAGAGGAGTTGAAGAGTCTCTGGGAATCTTCAAGAGGGATGAAGATGCTCGTGGAGGCGATTGACAGTTGGATGAGCATTAAAGCCTGTAACTAGAACAGAGAAGGTGAGCTCGACTATCACAGAGAAGACGAAGAGTCTCAACTGCCAGAGAGGCTGAGGAATCTCAGCATAACATACAGTGATGTTGAATGAGTGGAAAAACGGCCAGAGAAGCTGAAGAGTCACGATGATGATTAGACAGAGCACTCGAGTTGTAGAGGTTATCGGCGCGGTGTGAGTATGCAGAGGTATTGCGCGCATTGCATGCACAAGGTGTACAAAAGCTATAAATACATAGTACAGAGAAGAGATGTTGTTGCGGTTGTTGTTGTTGTTGGAGCTGCTGTGGATGTTGTTGTTGAAGGTGATTCATGAATGAAGAAGGATCAAAGTGCAACAGCTGAAAAAACAAAAGAAGAACTGTCCAGCTAATGGACATGGCGCACAGAGCATAAAAAGCAGAAGAACAGAATGGGCAGCGGATGCATGCTAGAAGACAGTGAGGAAGTCTAAGTAGCAAAATCTTGTAGAACAATAATGAGACTGGTAAGTTGTTATTGAACACTATATCACTGTAATAGGTTTCAGTATTTCATATTCATAATCCAGGGTGGTTGGGAGGTTCTAGGGAGAACTGGTGTCCTCAGAGGTTCAAGTGGGGGCTTGAACACAAGGAGTTGGTGCTTCCTTCTAGTTGGAGCTAGAGAAACCAGGGAGTTGGTGCTTCCTTCTAGTTGGTGCTAGAGAAACCAGGGAGTTGGTGCTTTCTTCTAGTGGGTGCTAGAGAAAAACAGAGATTTGGTGCTCTCAGCAAGTTGCAGCTTGCAAAACAGAGGTTGAAGCCTCACAATGAGTTGGTGCTCATATGTATGATAATGCAAAGAATGTAAATAATACTTATCATATAAATAAGAAGAGGTTTTTACTCTGTATGGGTTTCCTTGGGAAATATCTGTCTCTGTGTTTCTCATGTATGTGACTGATGTTGAATGTGCCATTGTTTATTTCCCTTCATTATTGTGATCATCATTGAGTGCCTTGTAAATATCTTAAAAGAAGCATAATTGTTTAAGCACGGTAACCACTGATTCACCCCCCCCCCCTCTCAGTTGTCCAACAATTGGTATCAGAGCCAACCCCTTTTATCTAAGGGTAGATCCTAGAGCTTAAACATGTCAAGCCATAAAGGAAATTCAACCAATAAGGCCCCTTTGTTCAATGGAACAAACTTTGCCTTCTGGAAAGTTAGAATGAGAACCTACATAATGTCGTTAGGTGCAGATGTCTGGGTTGTGGTAGATACTAGTTATGTAAAGTCAGTTATGCTAGCTAATAAGGATGACAAACTAGAATTTAGCTTCAACGCTAAGGCTATGAATGCTATCTTGAGTGGGCTTGCAGAAGCACAATTCGTAGAAGTTATGCACCTAGTAACTACCAAAGAAATGTGGGACAAACTCATTAGCAGCTATGAGGGTAATGAGAAGGTAAAGGATGCAAAGCTTCAAACCTACAGAATACAGTTTGAACAGTTGAAGATGAAGGAAGATGAAACTGTTGGAAAATACTTTCTAAGAGTAGAAGAAATGGTAAATGCAATGAAGGCACTTGGTGAAACAATTGATGAACCTTCTTTAGTTCAGAAAATCTTGAGATCTCTCCCAGATAGATTCAACCCGAAGGTCTCTGCTATAGAAGAACTTAATGATCTAAAAACCTTGGAGTTTGATCAACTGCTAAGAACATTGACTGCGTATGAAATGAGAATAGTTAAAGATAAACCTGCCTCCAGAGAAGCATCATTTAAAGCAGACAAGAATGAGGATTCTGAGCTCGATGAAATTGAAGCAAAATTTGTGAAGAGACTGAAGGAGGGATCAGGCAAATACAAAGGTAAACTATCTTTCAAATGTTTCAACTGTGGTAGGATAGGTCATTTTACAAATAAATGTCCCCACAAAGGAAAGGATCGGACATGTGATGATGAGGAGAAGTACAAACACAGAAATTTATTTAAAGAGAAAAACTTTAAAAAGAAAATTATGTGCGTAAACAATGATGATGATCCTTCAGATGATGAAGAAAATGACTCCTCTATTGAAGATAAACTAAATGACTTCATACTTATGGCCAAAGAGGATTATGATAATAAAATCACAGGGAGTGATGAAAAAGAATCTATGGTTGACATGGAAGGAGAACTGATCAGTGCACTGGAAGAGATTGACAGACTAAGAATCAAGAACAAAAAGCAAGGACAATTGTTGACACAGTTCGAGAAAGACAGTAAAGAACCTGATGAAGACCTTGTCCTACTAAAAGTAGAATTGGAAGAGGCAAATAAAATCAAAGAGATTCTGAAATAGTAGCTATCAGAAAAGAAGGCAATATGTGAAGCATTAGAACAAGAAGTAGTGAAAACGAGGAAAGAAATGGAGAAGTTTCAAGCCTTGTATAATCAGAATATGTTAAGTATCAAAGCCTCAGAAGGATTGGCCACCATTCTGAATCAGCAAAGGAATCCAAAGATGAAAATTGGCTTGGGGTATGAAGAGGGATCAAGCAGTGGTAAGCCAGGAAATGAAGAACCCATCAAGTTTGTCAAAAGTATAACCAATGACAATAACAATCCTGCAGAAACAAAGGAAGATAATCAGTCGCCCAGGTCGAGTAAGGTAAAAGATGCCAGATCTGAATCTATAGAACAAAGAAGTAATGTGCTCATTGTTGAACAACGTCATCAGCCTAGAAGAAATCGATTTGCTCAAAGAAGACAACCATTTTCCAGGTACAAAGAATTTTTT
Source organism: Picea engelmannii (assembly GCA_009831015.1). Taxonomy (NCBI): domain Eukaryota; kingdom Viridiplantae; phylum Streptophyta; class Pinopsida; order Pinales; family Pinaceae; genus Picea; species Picea engelmannii. The sequence goes on from ML849209.1 coordinate 25,849, forward strand.
TATGGCTATTGTTTCTACTGTGCTAACTTTGGTCACAAAGTTGTAAATTGTTCCTTAAGACTTAGACATGAGCAATTAAGATTTCAAAGAAATAAATACTTGCCACAACAAAGAATGATGCAGCCAAGTAACAAACCTTCATTGATTGTCAATTGCCAAATTAAGTCCAGGGACATGCAACTAAAGAGGTCAAGAAATAATCAGCAGTCAATGAGTAGACAACGTTGCACCAATAAGTTTGACATGTTGAACAATGAGATTGAATGCTACATCTGTCATAACTATGGACACAAATCTATTGACTGTTGTTTAAGGGAATATGAACCAGATTCGAAATCTCCTGCTGAAAATGTCAAGTTTTGGAAGAAGAAGGAAAGTGACAAGTGT
>ML849209.1:29203-44121 GCA_009831015.1 Picea engelmannii
GTTTCAAATGGAAGATTCTAAACCTGTGGGTACACCTATGGTAACTGGATGTAAATTAAGCAAGGATGATGATTCACCTAATGTTGATCAAAGGCCATATTGATCAATGATAGGTAGCCTGTTGTACATCACAGCATCTCGCCCTGACATAATGCATGTTGTAGGACTGGTGGGAAGATATTAGGTTGCACCTAAACAGAGTCATTTGCAAGTTGTCAAAAGGATATCCAGGTATTTGAAAGAAACAATGACTTATGGTCTGTGGTATCCCAGAAATCAAAATCTTCAGCTGACTGCTTATTCAAATGCAGATTGGGCAAACTGTGTTGATGAGAAAAAAAACACCAGTGGAGGAGCATTCTTCCTGGGTGACTCCTTAGTAGCCTGGCTTAGTAAAAAGCAAGGTTCCATTTCTTTATCAACCACAGAGGCAAAGTACAGTTGTTGCTACCTATTGCACTCAAGTATTATGGATGATTCAGACACTTGCAGACTTGGAGGTAAAATACACTGCACCAATCCCAATTCATTGTGATAACACTAGTGCCATCAGTGTGTCTAAAAATCTTGTCTTCCACTCCAAGACCAAGTGTATTCCCATAAAATATCATTTTCTGAGAGAGCATGTCACCAATCAGATTGTTCAGGTCCATTACATTCCCACTACAGAACAAATTGCAGACATCTTTACTAAACCCCTAGCCAAGACACCATTTGAATATATCAGACAGAAGTTGGGTGTTATCTCGTCTCACATCTAAGAAATTCCATCCTGTTAGGGGGAGTCTTGTATTGATTGCATATCTGATACGTCATAAAAATACTGTAACAACTCAGGGGGAGCATGTTTTCTTTGACATTGATGTCAAAGGGGGAGAAAATGAGTGGTCCGGATTGGATGCTAGAGTTGGAGGTCCAAACAGATTAGCGCAGCCATTCAGGGTTGCCATCAGTGCCAAAGGGGGAGATTGTTGGAAGGTTTACAGTTGGGAGTGAGCTTGTCATTGATGGCAAAGATCGGCATTATCAACAGCGCAGTGATAATGGAAGAGGAGGAGCAATAGTGAACGTTGGATCTTATTCAGAATCCCCGATGACCGTCAGATCCAGGAGGTGAATATGGCAGACCACGTCAGAAAGGATAGTCGTGGACCGTTGGATCAAGAGGACGCGTGGTGAAAAATCAGAGCACCACAAAGACTCCATTTCGGAGTTTCGCAGGTCGTGAAATTCAAAGGAAAGAGGTTTAAACTTGTGATATGTGAATTCACGAAAAGATTTGGACCGTTAGATCACCAAGAATTGTGGATCATTGATCAGGCATAAAGAAGGTCTGTGAAGTATCGAAATCACGACAAGCTCTGAACTGTTGGTTCCATAGGACATGTGGCGAAATATCGTCATGTCGCTGACTGGAAAGTCAAAGGAACGGGGTTCCCTAACCTCTTGAATTTGCGAAATCGCGAAACAATCTTAACCGTCAGATCGAGGTTTGATCTGGACCGTTGATCAAACTCCATCTCGGAGTCTCGCCTATCACGACTTGGAGTGACGAGAACCTCCATCACAGGAATCGCGAGATGCGAACTCACGATAAGATCTGGACTGTCAAATCACCAAGGGTTTTGGACTGTTGATCTAAGCTCCATCTCGGAGCTTTGCCTATCGCAACTTGGAGTGACGAGAACCTCCATCACATGAATCGCGAGATGTGAACTCACAATAAGATCTAGACCGTCAGATCACCAAGGGTTCTGGACCGTTGATCTAAGCTCCATCTCAAAGCTTCACCTATCACGACTTGGAGTGACGAGAATCTCCATCTAAGGAACAGCAAGATGCGAATTCACGATGAGATCTGGACCGTTGATTCATCAAGATCGTGGACCGTCGATCAGGGTCGATGAAGATCATAAGTTCGCAGCGCCTTCTAGCGCAGCCTGTGGTCACCGTGTGTGGTCACGTGGAGGAAGGACCTAGTGCAGATAAGCTTTGCCTCGGAATTTTGAGGATCGCGTCTGGGAATGTCGAGACAATGGATCATACGAATGCCGAAATACCGAAAAGGTGAATTGTCGATGTAACCGGAGGTCACCGCCTGTGGTCATGTAGAGGAGGGAGCTAGAGCAGCCAAGCTCCTTTTCAAAGCTCGCGACATGAAGAGTCAAAATGCCTCATCACAGAATCTCTGAATTGCGAAAGTGTGAAATGCATAAATCACGACAATATCCTTCAGAGCTAATCCAACGGTGCAGATGAAACTGAAGGAGATCATAGGGCTATTGTTGCACGTCACAGTGTAACTGCCAAAAACCACTGATGGTTTATGCCAGAGGACTCAAAGACACTTCGAGTTGATTGACAGAGGAGATGAAGAGTCTCTGGGAATCTTCAAGAGGGATGAAGATGCTCGTGGAGGCGATTGACAGCTGGATGAGCATTAAAGCCTGTAACTAGAACAGAGAAGGTGAGCTCGACTGTCACAGAAAAGACGAAGAGTCTCAACTGCCAGAGAGGCTGAGGAATCTCAGCATAACATACAATGATGTTGAATGAGTGGAAAAACGGCCAGAGAAGCTGAAGAGTCACGATGATGATCAGACAAAGCACTCGAGTTGTGGAGGTTATCGGCGCAGTGTGAGTATGCAGAGGTATTGCGCGCATTGCATGCACAAGGTGTACAAAAGCTATAAATACACAGTACAGAGAAGAGATGTTGTTGCGGTTGTTGTTGCGGTTGTTGTTGCTATTGGAGCTGCTGTGGATGTTGTTGTTGAAGGTGATTCGTGAATGAAGAAGGATCAGAGTGCAGCAGCTGAAAAAACAGAAGAACTGTGCAACTAATGGACATGGCACACAGGGCATAAAAAGCAGAAGAACAGAATGGGCAGTGGATGCATGCTGGAAGACAGTGAGGAAGTCTGAGTAGCAAAATCTTGCAGAACAGTGATGAGACTGGTAAGCTGTTATTGAACACTATATCACTGTAATAGGTTTCAGTATTTCATATTCATAATCCAGGGTGGTTGGGAGGTGCTAGGGAGGACTGGTGTCCTCAGAGGTTCAAGTGGGGGCTTGAACACAGGGAGTTGGTGCTTCCTTCTAGTTGGAGCTAGAGAAACCAGGGAGTTGGTGCTTCCTTCTAGTGGGTGCTAGAGAAAAACAGAGAGTTGGTGCTCTCGGCAAGTTGCAGCTTGCAAAACAGAGGTTGAAGCCTCACAATGAGTTGGTGCTCATATGTATGATAATGTAAATAATGTAAATAATACTTATCATATAAAGAAGAAGAGGTTTTTACCATGTATGGGTTTCCTTGGAAAATATATGTCTCTGTGTTTCTCATGTATGTGACTGGCGCTGAATGTGCCATTGTTTATTTCCCTGCATTATTGTGATCATCATTGAGTGCCTTGTAAATATCTTAAAAGAAGCATAATTGTTTAAACACAGTAACAACTGATTCACACCCCCTTCTCAGTTGTCCAACAATATGTTGCGGACTACTACTCTCAACGAATGTAGGATTGTAATTTGTGTATAAAAAGGTATTTATGTCATAAAAACAATTACAATATTTACTTATATGGAGTATTGTCAACGTCACAATACACTGAATCAATCATTTTGTTGATTTAAAGAACCACTCTCTTGTGGCTATCCCCATTGGCATAATCATCATATATTGGAACGTATATGTTGTTGTAGACCACTTCTCTCCACCAAACATGGGATTGCAATTTTTGTATAGAGAAACTACCCAATCACAAATAAAAGGATACACTCTCAATAACACCTTCATGAGTAATATATTGTATACTTTCATTGGTAGTGTATCATTACTTTCTAACAATAAAATGAAAGCCTCTCAATCCTTACCCATATTAGGATAGCTTGATGTACTCTCTCAATAGCACTTTGAATAATGTACTTTCACTTTCATCTCTATTGTATCTCTATTTTTCTAACAATAAAATGAAAGTTTCACAATCCTTGTCTATATTAAGATAGCTTGATATACTCAGACAATAACATCCTAAATGCACCGACAGTAGCAAAGTGCATCTACAGCCCAGGTACATGTGTCATCTGTAACATTAATAAACAAAACTGAAGTTTGTCAAAATGAAGAAAAAAGGAGTTAAAAAGATACACCATAATAATTATACAAATCTAAAGTAAAATAAACCAACACAGATCCAGTGTTACTAAAAAATTAGTCTGTTTTTTTAATCTCTCTATGTTTATTAAATATACAATTGAAACAAATCTATGTCAGTGAAATCAAATGGAACTCTACCTTGAAAGAGAAGGTTACGTCAATCGATTGAAGCAGTGCCTTGTGGCTACTCCCATTGGCGTAAGGATCATGGTATATTTGAGCTTATATGTTGTGGACTACTACTCTCAACCAATGTAGGATTATAATTTGTGTATAAAGAGGTATTTATGTTATAAAAACAATTACAATATTTACTTATATGGAGTATTGTGAGTGTCACACCACACTCAATCAATCATTTTGTTGATTTAAAGAACCACTCCCTTGTGGCTATCCCCATTGGCATAATCATCTTATATTGGAACTTATATGTTGTTGTAGACCACTTCTCTCCACCAAACATGGGATTGCAATTTTTGTATAGAGAAACTACCCAATCACAAATAAAAGGATACACTCTCAATAACACCTTCATGAGTAATATATTGTATACTTTCATTGGTAGTGTATCATTACTTTCTAACAATAAAATGAAAGCCTCTCAATCCTTACCCATATTAGGATAGCTTGATGTACTCTCTCAATAGCACTTTGAATAATGTACTTTCACTTTCATCTCTATTGTATCTCTATTTTTCTAACAATAAAATGAAAGTTTCACAATCCTTGTCGATATTAAGATAGCTTGATATACTCAGACAATAACATCCTAAATGCACCGACAGCAGCAAAGTGCATCTACGGCCCAAGTACATGTGTCATCTGTAACATTAATAAACAAAACTGAAGTTTGTCAAAATGAAGAAAAAAAGAGTTAAAAAGATACACCATAATAATTATACAAATCTAAAGTAAAATAAACCAACACAGATCCAGTGTTACTAAAAAATTAGTCTGTTTTTTTAATCTCTCTATGTTTATTAAATATACAATTAAAACAAATCTATGTCAGTGAAATCAAATGAAACTCTACCTTGAAAGAGAAGGTTACGTCAATCGATTGAAGCAGTCCCTTGTGGCTACTCCCATTGGTGTAACGATCATGGTATATTTGAGCTTATATGTTGTGGACTACTACTCTCAACCAATGTAGGATTATAATTTGTGTATAAAGAGGTATTTATGTTATAAAAACAATTACAATATTTACTGATATGGAGTATTGTGAGTGTCACACCACACTCAATCAATCATTTTGTTGATTTAAAGAACCACTCCCTTGTGGCTATCCCCATTGGCATAATCATCGTATATTGGAACTTATATGTTGTTGTAGACCACTTCTCTCCACCAAACATGGGATTGCAATTTTTGTATAGAGAAACTACCCAATCACAAATAAAACGATACTCTCAATAACACCTTCATAAGTAATATATTGTATACTTTCATTGGTAGTGTATCATTACTTTCCAACAAAACAAAGCCTCTCAATCCTTACCCATATTAGGATTGCTTGATGTACTCTCTCAATAGCACTTTGAATAATGTACTTCTACTTTCATCTCTATTGTATGTCTATTTTTCTAACAATAAAATAAAAGTTCCACAATACTTGTCTATATTAGGATAGCTTGATATACTTAGTCAATGACACCTTAATTGCACCAACAGTAGCAAAGTGCATCTACAACCCAAGTAGATGTGTCACATCTATAACAATAATAAACAAAATTGAAGTTTGTCAAAATGAAAAAAAAAAAAATAGAAAGTTAAAAAGACACCATAATAATTATACAAATCTATAGTAAAATAAATCAGCATAGATCCAGCTTTATTGAAAAATTACTCTATTTTTTTAATCTCTCTATGTTTATTAAATATAAAATTAAAACAAATCTATACTAGTGAATAATATATTTTAATAATAAAATAAGAAATTCACAATCCATATCCATACTAAAATAGCTTCATATTCTTATATTATTAGATTGTGTCACACATACCTTGGTTTCAGTCCGTACATATTAAAATGGTTTCATATTCTTTTATTAATAGATTGTACCACACATACCATAATTAATTTCATGCAAAATGTTGTATTTTCCCAAAACCGAAGTCCATTCTCAATAAAATACAATTTTATCTTTTATTACCTTGTTATTCTTAAATTGTATCACATACCATAATTTCATACAAAATGTTCCATTTCCCCATAACCAAAATCAAATCTATATATACTCATAAGTTAATATGGAATAGCCCCCAGACAAATACTGAAAATCCATTTCACCAAGTACAAGGTCTCTTTTATGATAACCAGCTCAACAAATCTTTCTTGGTAGGCCAAAAACCCTTTAAATTTGCACATCATACCTCCCGATGCGATATTTAGCTTGGTATAGAGGGCCTCATTATAGACTTTCAGTGGGGTATAAATTATGTTATGGAAACGCAAAACATGGGAATCTTAGCTAGAGAATGAGTTGGCAAATGAACCGAGATATCTGGCAATCTTCAGAGAATTTGCTATTTCGATATACTACTTAAAATGCCGACCGTGGAAATACAAAAGAATGACATCTGAAATTAGAGTTTGTAAAATGATGACCGTGGAAAGGCAAAGGAATGACATCTGAAATTAGAGTTTGAGCTTGGGTAGCTAAGCAGGCCTCCAATGATCACCACAATCTGAGGACATTGCAATATGATCAAAAGGAATTCGAAGGACATTGCAATATGATCAAAAGGAATTCGAACAGTTGAGCCCGGGATTGCAGGCCTAGCCAAAGTAAAGCATTAGAGGCTGGCAGATATGAAGATCACCACGATCTGACATTGCAATATGATCAAAAGGAATTCGAACAGTTGAGCCGGGGATTGCAGCCTAGCCAAAGTAAAGCATTAGAGGCTGGCAGATATGAAGGTCAGTATATATTTCATGATATTTTATTAATGCATTATTAATGTAATTTTAAGTTTTTTAATAACAATATTATAATTTACTAAGTTTCATTTTTCATTTTTTATTTTTTTATTTTTTTTAACTTTTATTGATAATTAATTTAAAGTGTATATCTTTTTTATTATTTAATTTAATGTAAGTATTAATTCCTTCATATTATATGATAAACAAAAATTATACCTTAAGAAAATTGAGATCCCTCTCAATGTTTGATAGCTCCAAGTTTAATATAGTTTAACATAGATTTACGCTGGTTTAATTTTTTAGATGTTGTATGTAGTTATATATTTTTTATTCAAGTTTTTTGTTGTTGTTGTCATGTAGTACAACAATATATATAAAGCTAGCATTTTTCAAGAAAAAGGGTGCGAAAGAAAAGAGGCCACCACCAAGGGGGCATTTAACAGCTATCCTCTTGAAATCCACAGAACCAAAACCTAATGCAGGGTGCAAGGTCTGTGTCCTACACCCTGCATGAGTGTCCTTTCTCCATTCCTGGAGTTGTGAAAGTGCCCTTTCAGAAAACCATACTCTGAAAGCCGTAGTTTTTTCCATGTTCCAGGTGACAGAAAATATTCTTCTATCAAATATAGGTAAATACGGATTTATACTAATTGCACCAAAGATACACAATGATATTAAGGGAAGCACTGTTTTTTTATGTAATGGAATGTCAAAAAAAATAATGGATTCAACCCAAATTTTGTGAATTCAATTCCGTCTTCACAAATAATGACCATGAAGAAAATATTCCTAGAAGATCTGTGCAAATGCTTCGACAGGCATATTACAGAAACTCAAGGCATATACTGCCAATGAATATACTCTAATGTTGAATGAGCAGTTCCAACACAAAATAGTGATTATTTGATCATGTGTCTCTGTTCTAATTCAATGTCAAGTATTAAGCCTCTTCCATAGGCAATCATTCACAAGCTACATAATCATGTGTATATCACTACAGTTAAAATGAAGTGATACACATCTGCCTTTGTAAAAGAGGTTAAACTGCTATTTAGACTCTCACCTACAGCTCTCCAACAGTCATCCCAAAACCAAACTTGTAATCTTTCTTCCAATGATCAATCTGCATTTGAAATACAGTCTCAGCTAACAATTAGAAAAAACAAAAATCGTTATAAACAAAAATCAACACTCAGGCATTAGTAATAATGAATGACAACTGCTCAGCTCACCTCTGCAGAAAGAACAAAATTCACTCCCATATTCAATCTTTCTTCCAGATAAGCAGCTACACACCCATTTGTATCAATCCTTCCCCTCAGCCGGCACTGTACATCAAAGCCCCAAAAGAAAGCAGATTTGTAATGCCAACTCAGCCTTCTCAATTGATTTTATAAATAAAATATCATATTTTCTATGATTCAAAGTTACAGTACAAACGCAATTATTGAAAGATTCTTCTTTCTCAAATAGATTTTCATAGTCCTAAGAAATGGATGTGAAAAGCATGAATTGATTTGTGCAATTTTTGGCATCTTGAAGTTTAAAAACCGGGACTGTTTCCTAGTTGATCTAAGAAATAACCTTGAAAAAACCCAAGATATTTTCGCTCAAGCAAGGAAAAAGGAAAAGAAAAGAAAACTCCATTAGTAATACCTGCCGAAGTAGGTAATCATAACCAACGCTAGCTGTTGAATCTCTTGACATGTGATTGTACATGAAATCAGATGCCAGTGACACCTGCAGATTCACAAAATGGTCACATATAAGCTCAAGAGACATTCAAGTTAATACTGGAAACAGAAGTATCCAATTCATATGTTGCTTCTAACACCCAACATACTACCTTTTCGGAGACTTTCTGCACATAACTCAATGAAACTATCCCAGTGCTTGCAAATTGTCCAATGGCAATCTGTGATGAAAGAGTTCAATCCACAGTTCAGCAAAAGCTTATCAGTTATAAAACACCTCATGAATGCTTAATTAAATCAACATTGTCATAAATTATACTATTAGCAATTTAGCATCAGGATAGTTCAAACCAAAAACTCACAAATTGTCAGTCACTATGCAAGAAGAAAAACACATACAGGATGTATTTTTGCATTTCGAAGTAAACACTTCGAGATTCTTAAGTGACCAACCCTTCATTTGAAGGACTGACCAGGACCTTATTGGGTGGGTTGACATTTCAGGACCAACCCTATGCTACGCTCGCACTGAAAGGAATTCCTGGAGATCGGGAAAAGGTTGTTCAAACTTCAAAGTAAAAACCAAGGTTAAAGACTTGAACAAGAACCCCAGGAATGGTAACTCAAGTTAAGGGTAAGTAAACAGACAGGATAAGTAATCCGGTCCTTTCCATCATATACACATTTACGTGAGGGCTCTTCTGGCCCACAAGTGTGTATAGCAGCCCTTTAATCAGCAATGCCATGATCTTGCTATAGTCAAAAAGCTTCATGTCTGGAAATGCTAATAGATGTTGATTGGACAACCACCAACTGACAAAGCTGTGTCTTCTCTTTCTCATCTCTCTATACTACATCAGTGAAGCACAAAAATATCAGCACAGCTTCAGACTAAGCCTGTAATTGTGATAGGGTATCAGGAAAAAGAATGAAATGAATAAATCCTGTACATTTTGCTTTGAAGCAAAAATCGCATACTCTTCACATTGTACTCCTGATTGTTTGCTTGGAGCGACTTCGCAGATGTACTTTTGTTCAAGAGATTTAAAAAAACAAAAACTAGTCACTCTACTTATATTAGACAGAAAGGCACCCACAAAGATACTAAAACAGATCCATACTATTGTACACAGTTTTAGTTTATAAATCTATGGAAATCTGACTGTTGTATATGGTCTCTACATTAATAAAAGTTAATTTATTAATACAAAGAGGATAAAGCATATAAACAATAATTGGGACAACGTGAACTTGTTAGATTTCATAATGAACATCATCAGGCATTGTCACATGGATATGCTAACACATATGGACAACAGATTTATTGTTGGCTTTCCCATGCTGACCATCTAGCAGGCAAGAAAGCTTATAATCCTTAACTTAATTTTGCTTATTCATGTTTTTCCCAAAATGAAACATTTATGCTTAATAAATGCATGCTTATGATTTGTGCAGAATTGGAAATCAAGACAGACAGCTTTAGAGTTTTTATTACCCTAAGAATTCTTTGAAATAGAAAGCACTGATTCAGAAGAGAAGAAACATTATTGAATTTCACTTGTCACTAAATCATTACAAACATTATATGAGGCAGAAATTATGTGCTTGCCTTGTCTGTAACTCTTGTAACAGTTGCAAAAAGTAATGTTCTTACATTCAGATACTTTGTGTGATTACTCTCATAGAATGAACTAGCATTTAATGCTAAGACTATCTATATTATTTCAGTAACATTACATTTTACATAACAGGTTTCCTCATCTTATAGGCATCTCATATAATAACTATTAATTTTATGCATAAAATTTCACAATATCAATACATGCTTGGAAGCTTTTTTCACAAACATATGAAAGAATATTTGCAGAAAATATGACAAAAATGTTGAAACACCACGATCATCCATGGCAATACTTCAAAAGTATTTGCAATAAATACTTCCAAGGGATGTTCAAGAGATGGCTCTTCACCATATCTCTCTCTCAAAAAACATGACCTAAAATGTGGTATCTGATATCTATACATAGTTATCTCCAATCCAAAGGTCAATAAATTTGGATATAGTGTACAGATGGCCAGTAGTAGCACTATAAGCATTCATGTACTGGCATAGTTTGCATGTATCATTGTGTGATACAGACAGCATTTCAATTGTTATTGAACGACGTATATTACACAGTTCTCAAATTATATCCACTAAAAGAAAAAGGAAATAACAGTCCTAAACTGAACGTATGAACCTCAATAAAGCAGAAGCTCTATTCTTTTGGGGTAACAATAGGTAATAGAAGTTAGAACTTGTTGACAAAAGTGGAGTAATCAAAGAACTGGCAGTTTTATAATTTGCAAATTCCATCCAACTAATATTCTAAATTATTCAGACACCATACATGAGGACGTGCTTGTCATAAGGATATGCTAACTTGTATGGACAAAGCATTTATTGTTGGCTTTTTCATGATAAGAAAGCTTTTAATCCATAATTTAATTTTGGTTCTTCATGTTGTTCACAGAATGAAATATTTATGCTTAAGAAACGCATGCTTAAGATATCTGCAGAGCTGGAAGAAAAGGCAGACTTCTTTAGAGTTTTTATCACCCTAAGAATTCTCTGAAATAGAAAGCAGTGATTTAGAAAAAAAAACATTATTGTATTTAACTTGTTACTGAATCATTACAAACATAATATGAGGCAGCAATTATGAGCTTGCCTTGTCTGTAACTGTTATCACAGTTGCAAACAGTAATGTTCTTACATTCAGATACTTTCTCTAATTACTCTCATTAAATCAACTAACATTTAATGCTACCTATATTATTTCAGTAACATTGCATTTTACATAATAGGATTCTGTGTCTTATACGCATCCCATCCAATAACTACTAATTTTATGCATAAAATTTTACAATATCAATACATGCTTGGATGCTCTTTTAACAAATATATGAAAGAATGTTAGAAGAAAATATGACAAAAACACCCCAATCATCAATGGCAATACCTCAAAAAGATTTGCAATAAATAGTTCAAAGGATGTTCAAGATATGTCTCTTTACCATCTCTCTCACTCAAAAGACATGACCTAAAATGTGGCATCTAATATCTATACATAGTTATCTCAAAACCAGAGGTTAATAAATGGAATATTGTGGACAGATGGCCAGTGGTAGCATTATAAGCATTCATGAACAATTGGCATGTTTTGCATGTATCATTGTCTGATACAAACAGCAATTCAATTGTTATTGAACCATGTATATTACACAATTCTCAAATTATATCCATTGATAGAAAAAGGAAAGGAAATGACGGCCTAAACTGAACGTGTGAACTTGAATAAAGCAGAAGCCCTATTCTTTTGGGTTGATTATAGGTAATACAAGTTAGAACTTGTTGTCAAGTGGAGTAATCAAGGAACAGGCAATTTAACAATTTGGAAATTCCATCCAACTCACAATCAAAGTTATCCATAGACACCACATGAGAGGACATGCACATTAATACCTTGGTACACTCTCTATTGCTTGTTTGATTTTCTTTTTACATTTTTAAGTGAGGCCCATAATGGGAAGGAAGGGTTGAAAATGAAAAGGGCTTTGAACAGGCAATATCATACTAGCACTAAAACTGTAGTTTTGAAGCAGCACAGGACGAAAACAAGATGGCATTCATGAAAGCATTTCCATAACAATGTGCAAATAGTAAGGCCATGTATGTTGGAACAAACCATCTTATCAGTGTTGTATCGAGCTGCAAAACCAACCCCTGATTTCCTTTGATGTCCCAGCCAAAAGATTTCACCTCCAAGTGATAAGTGTGGAGAGACACTCTGCAAAATAATGAATTGCTTAGAACAAAAGTAGAGTATGAGGCATGTTTCATTGAGGGAAACCAGTCTATCTATGACAATAGGGTCAGATTATGTTCAAAACGATAGCACTGTTCACCTCACAAAAATATCAGGCAAAGATTCAATTCCCTTATATGTAGAAAAACTGAAACTAAACAAATTCACACAAGTGCCTCAACTAACTTAAAAGTGTTCAAGAACATGACAAGCAAGCACTAGTAAACAAGCCATGACCATTTGCATCATTAAGTCTACATGCAATCTCCAGAGAAAGACAGTAAGAATATACGGTATTCTAGATGCATGCAAATTGCAGTAGTCACTGTAATTACCATCAGAGCACTAAAGAAAATAGACAATATGGTAACATCCTACTATGAAGCTCTATATGTCCTCTATAAAATTATCTTTTACATGAAGGATAAAAAATTCACTTTGAACACCAATATCAAAAAGAGACTAACTAGAAAAGAAAACATTAGAAAGCATTATTCTTTATTGAAGCATTTCCACACCTCTTATATCATCCCCAAGTTGGAAGCTATTAGTGGTAAAAAGATTCAATAGCACAAGAAAAGCACAACCCATAATATATTTTACCTTCAACGGCAAGGAAAATCAGTGCCTTTAGTTGGACGAAAAGCATGAAATACAAGAAAACTACTTTCCAAAAGTTACTATTAGTATGTCCAGTGTTGCATGGGTGTGGCTGGGTGCAAGTGCGGTTGTGGGAGTGGTGCATTGCAATCAGAGTGAACATTTTAAGCTACAAATGCAGCAGTATGCCAGTTTTCCTTGGCAAACAAGGAGGTTCTCAGGATGTGGATACAGCAGGTAAAAGTGTGGGGAAAATAGAAGGACCCATTTAACTTTGAGTATGCCTCGGCAATCTATCAATATCGAACAGCAACAAACTGAGCTTTCTAACACTCATCACACAGACTTAATCTAAGTTCAAAGGAATATAATTTCTAAACTGCAATTAACCTGTTTTACAGCTATGTGAAATGCCGGAGATTCATTAATGAGATGTGTTGAGTCAAGTGTTTCAGAGTGAAACAAAGAAATCTGCAACACTAATGTTACACCACCAATACATGATCAATACAACCGTGCAAGTTTGCATCCTTAGTGGAAACAGACAATGAATAGTCAAGCAAAATGGCCCAATAGATCATTTGATGTTACTATGGTTGCAAGAGTAGCAATAAACGTCAGTTTCCACATAATGTAGTTGGAAACCAATGCCAAAACACTGGAAGATGAGGGTAGTTGTTGCAATCCAGGGTGATTGGTTGCATACATAGAAACTGTAATGAGATAGTGCTGAAAAAAAACAGCAGAATGTCAATTACAGCAAATTGAGAATGGGCAGCCAAGTTGTAACCACAACTAGAAATAAAGGCAAGTTGTGAGTTGTAACCATAACAAATGATGAGCAAAACTAACCAAATTGTAATAACAAGGGAAAGTTGACTGTTGTAGCCATAACTAGCCAAAAATTCTACAACATAATCAAATTGTCAAATTACAAAATATCTATAACAAATGATGAGCAAAACTAACCAAATTGTAATAATTGTTAAATTTTTTTGTAGCAGCAGAAGGTGTCTGCTCATGCCTATGTGTCCTAGGCATAGAGTGGACTTTAAACTTACCCAAATCAGCCTAAGTCTGACTTAGGAAACCCAGCAAAATATGCCTTTTGTTAGTGGATTGTGGGGCCCTGTCATGGGGGGCACTCAGCCTTAGTGCTGAGTGGAGCCCTGCCTTGAGCAGTGAACCCCTTTAGTGCTGTGTGGAGTCCAGAGAGAGGAGGAGCCTCAATCTGGACCCTTCAAGTTGTTTCTGGACGTGAATCCCAAGGCAACAAGTGAGGGTGGCTGGGTGTAAAGGGGCTGAGGGTGCTGGGCATTCTCATTCTTCATGTTGAGAGGAGGACAGAAGAGGCGCTAGAGGCTGTGGAAGAGGTGTAGTGCTGCTGTGAGAGAGCTCAAGTCTTGGCTGTGTTGAACAGCAAGCTCAGGGCCATTTCTGGGCATACCTGGCAGCACGAAGAGGACTGCACAGCAGCAAAGTGTTGCTGTGAGCAGGGTCCTGTAACAGCAGCTAAAAGGGGACTGTTTGTGTCCATACAGCTTCAGCACAGAGGGCAGAAACAGGGGCTAAGTTGCAGCAGTTTAGAGGATCATTTCAGAGACCATTCAGCAGCCATCTAAGGAGGAAATCAGGGCCGTACAGCAGCAGCCTTGAACAGCTGAGTCTGCTGGGCCATACACTCAAGA